>PVJD01003514.1:0-161193 GCA_004026545.1 Mormoops blainvillei | reverse complement strand
AAAGAAACCTTACAGGCAAGAAGGGGCTGGAAAGAAGTATTCAAAGTCATGAAAGGCAAGGACCTACATCCAAGAATACTCTATTCAGCAAAGCCATCATTTAGAATGGAAGGGCAGATAAAGTGCTTCCCAGATAAGGTAAAGTTAAAGGAGTTCGTCATCACCAAATCCTTCTTATATGAAATATTAAAGGGACTTATCTAAGAAAAAGAAGATGATGAAAAATATAGACAGTAAAATGACAACAAACTCCCAACTATCAACAACTGAAACTAAAAACAAAAACAAAAAGAAACTAGGCAAACAACTAGAACAGGAACAGAATCACAGAAATGGAGATCACATGGAGGGTTATCAGCAGGAAAGGGGAGGGGGAGGAGTAAAAGGTACAGGGAATAAGGAACATAAATGGTAGATACAAAATAGACAGAGGGAGGTTAAGAACAGTATAGGAAAGGGAGAAGACAAAGAACTCATATGTATGACCCATGGACATGAACTAAGGGCAGGGGATGCTGGTGGGAGGTGGGGTGCAGAGTGGAGGGGAATAAAGGGGAGAAAAAAAATGGGACAACTGTAATAGCCTAATCAATAAAATGTACTTTTTTAAAAAATCATTTTTCCTTGGCTGGTGCAGCTCAGCGGATTGAGTCCCTCCCAAGAATTAAAAGGTCACTGGTTCGATTCCAAGTCAGGGCACATGCCTTGGTTGTGGGCCAGGTCCCCAGTAGGGTGTGCATGAGAGGCAACCACATATTGATGTTTCTCCTCCTCTCTCCCTCGCTTCCCCCTCTCTAAAAACAAATAAATAAAAATATTTTAAAAAATCATTTAGTTCAGTTGCATACCTATGCAGCAGTGTTCTTCCTTAACTCTTCGAAACCCTGGTAGTCAGGATGCTCCATCTTGCAGGTGTGTCCCCAGTCTTGGAGTTTCCCCGGATTGTGTGGTTGCCTGTGTGAGAACAGGGTGAGAGAAAGAATAGTTGCTGACACACTGTTTTAAGTGTGCTGGATCAGCAGATTATTTTTAAATACACTAAATTTAACTTCCTTTTCTTTTCTCTTTTCTTAAAAAAGACTTCTAGCAATAAACTCTTACTAACCACCTGCATACAGAGGACCTCAAGAAATGGTCAGGACCTCATGGACGAAGCATTCCAAAATATTACAAAAAGACAGCATTAAACATGTTTACTTCACATCCTGTCATTCTTCAGTAATATGAAAAACTACAACCATCTTCCTTCAAGTGAAAGAAAAAAGAGAGAAGAAGGAAGGAAGGAAGGGAGACAGGGAGGGAGGGAGGAAAGGGAAGGGAGGGAAGAAATAGAGGGAAAGAAAATAAACCAGATATACCCCGTGACCTCTTTCAGCTATCTGCAAGGCCTGGCGCTTTAAAGGGTATACTTTTAATCTGTCTTTGCAACAGGGAAAATTGTTGGCTTGTAACTTAGAGTAAATAGAATGCATTAGTATCATTTTATTAGAATTTTTTTAAACTTAAAAGCGAAATTATCTGAAAATTGCTCACTGCTAAGAGGAAAGGCTGCTCTTGAATTCACCAGTAGTCACTCTGACATTTCCCAGAGGAGGGCAGCTCGGGCAGACAGAAAAACCACCAGACCATAATGCTACACAGGATGCTTCATGAGGGCAGAAACCAGCTCTTGTTTTTCACTATGTACCCAGAGCCTGGCTAAAAAGTCTGGCACAATGTATATTCACTCATTTGTTCAATCAATACCTTCAATTCAGTACCTACTCTGTAACAGGCAGTGTTCTAGATGCCTGGGATACATCACAAAACAAAGCAAAGATCCCTGTCCAAATGACACTTAAATCCTAGTGGGAAGGGGTTGTGGAGAGAAGAGACAATAGGTAAATATTCTGTTATGTCTTAAGCGTAATGGAAATAAAACAAAGCAGGTTAAGGGGGAATGGGAGTGTTGGGGAGCAGAAGATTGCAACTTGGAACAGGGTAGACATCGTAGACCTCCCTGAGAAGGTGACATTTAAACAAAGACTTGAGGGTGGTAAGGGGCTAACATATGTGGATTAATGAATGAACCAGAGGAATATTAAGGAGGCAGAAAAATATAAGGCATGTTCTGGGGATGGTGAGAAAACGAGTTTGAGAAGGTAGGCTTTTGGAGATGAATCTGGGAAGAAGGTGGGAGGCTCACTAAGAAAGGCCCTGGGTGCAGAACTAAAGGGTATGAATTTATAAAATTTAAAGTTTAGAAAGATCTTTCCCTTATAGTCCCATTTAATTTTCACTGCTCTACTAAGGTTAATTTCATCTCCATTTTACCAATAAGGAAACCATACTCAGAGAAGCTGGGTAATTTTCCCGAGGTCACACGGCCGACAAGAGACAGAGGCAGAACTTACCTGAGCTTCTGACTTCCACCTTCAGGCTTTCCCTATCACCTCCCTCAAGAAAAAACACACAAGTAACAGAAAGAAAGGAGCATTATAAAATATACCATAAAAATATGGAAATGCTCACGTCAGTTATCAGAAAACAGAGAGATAAAAAGTAAAACTAAAATCTAATGTAAGTGTTTAAAGTTATACACCCTGTAGCCCAAACTAGTGTTGCTCAGTAGGTTGGGTACCCTCCTGCAAAATGAAAGGTCGCCAGTTCCATTCCCAGTCAGGGCACATGCCTGGGTTGCAGGCCAGGTCCCCTGTTGGGGGCTCCCTTGCAAAAAAATCAGCACACTGACGTTTCTCTCCCTGTTTTTCTCCCTTCCTTCCTCTCTCTCTAAAGTAAATAAATGAATAAATAAAATCTTTCTTAAAAATTTTTAAAAGTTATGCACCCTGTAGAACAACTGATTGTGGGTACTCTAAAAAAGTTAAAGAACAGTAAACTAAGAGCCTATTTTGAAACACATGTAGTGTGGTACTGGGAACTGCAAATAGATGGATGCAAATCTCTTTCTATCATAAATATCTTTCATTTTACTACAAACTTTTGAAATTTTTACTTTCAGATTCACTCTATTTCTCTTACAAATACAACAGTTTGTGACTTGATGTTCATTAATAAAAATATTATTTCTCAATTATACGAGGAATACATGAACACTTTCTTTAAAAGGTTAAAGTCCCCAACCAACTGCCCCCCTTCATCCTGGTCCTCAACCTCAGAATAAGTAGGCAGCACTATCATTTTGGAGTGTGTACCCCAGCTCCTTTTCTATGGATACTTATATATCCAAGTGCTTCCTGAATATCTACACTTGGATGGTAATATGTTTAAACTGAACTCATTTTCCCCTCAAGGACAATCTGGTTCTCTTGGATTTCCTGTGTCAATGAATGGCAGGCATCACCCTATCAGGTAATTTACATTCCGTATTTTATCTGTCCACTCACCCATCACAACTAATCAATCAGTTCCTGTAGATTTCCCTCTTTAACATACTGTGTTACACCACTCTCTATTCTCCATTCTCACTTCCACTGTTTTAACATTGGCCCTCTTCACCCACTACTTTTACTGCTGAAGGGCCGATTTCATGGAGATGTTACCTGTAAAGTCACACTCGGTCTCTTGCTTAGAATGGCCCCATGTTTAGTTCAATGCTCCTCAGTCAGTGTTGGAATTCTTAGTAATTTTTTAACAAGGGGCACTATGTTTTCATTTTGCACTGTCTTACAAATTATATAGCTTATCTGTACTACTGTGATAACATCCTAACTGGTACACATTTTCCCAGTAAGGTCCTGCTATAACCCACCCTTTACAAGTCTACAGGGAATTAAAGGAAGATATTAAATTAAAATTGGATCGAGCTATACTGAACACAGAGATCTGTCCAATTCAAGGTGGAGAGTTCTAAGTATAACTTTAAATTGAAAAGAGGAATTAAATTTCCATATAACAAAGGATCTAATCACATGATCTATGGACACTTTTGCATTACAAGTGCTTAGAGAAGATGGCCAAATAAATCCAACCCTCTGAAAAGCCAGTTGGTATGGGCAAAGGCCACAGACTTTGCATTCAAAAAGACTGGATTCAAATTCCAAATTGATCACTTACTGTGTTACTTTGGGCAAGTTACTCAAACTCTCTAATTTTTATTTTCCTATTGATTAAGTAGATAAAATTATCTGGCAGAACTTTGGTGAGATTCACAAAATAATAGGGACCCATTTTGGTTCAGCTAATACTACTCTATGCCAGACCATATCTCCAGGCCAATGACCCTCAGGATGAACACAACTTCCTTCTAAAGGGTATGGAAAACGGGGAGAGGAGTAACTTCACAACAGAGAAAACTGAGAAACACTACTTCAGCCAGATGATCAAGGTCAACATCGATAATGATGCATGCTCATAGCACGTACTTGAAAAATGATAAGATGAAATTAGCACTTTACCTCTGTGGTCTTCCTCTCTAAAAACCATGAACCCACTCAAACCATGAGAGAAGCTTTAGACAACCCAAATTGAAGGGTAGTCTACAAAATAACTGGCCAGTACTCCTTAAAATTGTCAAGGTCATAAAAAATAACGCAAATCTAGGAAACTGTCACAGTCAAGAGGAGCCTACGGAGACATGACAACTAGAAGTAATGTGATATCCTGGATGGAGTCCCAGGACCAAAAAGGAACATTAAATAAAAACTAAGGAAATTCAAATAAAGAATGGGCTTTAGTTAATAATAATAATGCACCGCCCTGACTGGTGCGACTCAGTGGGTTGGGCATCGATCCGCATAACAAAAGGTCACTGATTCAATTCCTGGTCAGGGCACATGCCTGGGGTTGTGGGTCAGGTCCCAGCTGGGGGCATGAGAGAGGTAACCTATAGATGTTTCTCTTTCACACTGAGGTTTCTCTCCCTCTTTTTCTTCCCCCCATCCCCTCTATCTACAGATAAATGAAATCTAAAACATAATAATAATGCATCATCTTTGGTTCATTAGTTGTGACAACTGCACCATTTTACTGTAAGATGATAATATGGAAGCCTGGGTGCCAAATATATGGGAATTCTCTGTACCCTCCTTGCAATATTTCCGTAAATCTAAAACTATCCTAAAATTAAGTTTATTTTAAAAATAACAATTGGAAATTGGAAGGGAGAAGAACAACTCATAAAAGAGACTGAAACTGTGTGTAGTCATAGTGATAAGAGGAAAACCAGAACAGCCCTGGCTGGTGTGGTTCTGTGGATTGAGTGCCAACCTGCAAACCAAAGGGTTGCCAGTTCGATTCCCAGTCAGGGCACATGCCTGGGATGCGGGCCAGGTCCCTAGTTGGGGGCATATGAAAGGCAACTACATATTGATGTTTCTCTCCCTCTGTTTCTCCCTCTCTTCCCCTCTCTCTAAAAATATGTAAATAAAATATTTAAAAACAAACAGACACTAGAACAAATTGGTGACACTAAAAAAATAAAGAAAAGATTTCCAGCCCTACTAAGCCCCACAGTCACTTAAAATCTATGCTGCAAGAAATTTCAATTAATTTATACAAGCATAAAAATAGCATTTCAGCTACGACTTACTTTCCATTTTGTGTTTTCCAATAAAATGTTTCTTTTCTTTTTTAATTAAAGAAAAAAGAATATATAAGGGGACTAAATGATAATGGTGAAAATACAGTAAAAAAATTTTTAAAAAAAGAAAATAAAAAAGGATAGCAGTAATTCTACACATCCAAAACTGGAGTCATCTTGCCCCCTTCCCCAATTCTGCCCCCACCACAGCCTCCTCTTCCTCCTCTTTCTAGGGCCCCCATCTCAGAAAGGGCATCCCCAACCAGCCTACTGCTCAGGCCAGAAAGCAGGATGTCGGCTATGACTCCTTCTCCCTCACCTCTGGGTCCAATCACCATGACCTGCAGATTTCACCCTTGTATTTATATTTCCCTCCCTTTCCCTTTCTATTATTCAGGGCTTGTCACTTATTAATCTCATCTCTCCTCGTAAAAGATTTCTACGAATCCATCCTTCACATTAGCACCCAAATGACTGTTCTAAAATGTAAATACGGTGCTGACCAGTGTGGATCACTTGGTTGGGCATCATCTGCAAAACGAAAGGTGACTGGTTCGATTGATTCCCATTCAGGGCACATGCTTGGGTTGTGGGTTCAGTCCCCAGCTGGGGCACATACAAGAGGAAACTGATCGATGTTTCTCTCTCACATCGATATTTCTTTCCCTCTTTCTCTCTCCCTTCCCCTTTCTCTAAAAATAAATAAATAAATAAAATGTAAACATGATCATCAGTAAAACAGAATTGCCATGAAGATTAAAATATAGTAACATTCATAAAGAGATTAGCACAGTACCTGACAGGTGCCCCCCACCCCGAAAAAAGTCAGCTGTTAGAGATTATATCACCCAATTCCTAAAACCTTCCCGTATGTCTTAAGAGTTTCCAAGATAAAATTCAAACTAATAACATAATGCTCAAGCCCTTATAACTTGGCTTCTACCATGACTCCAGCCATCTCCATCTGCCTGCATGGGTATCTGTGATCTGGTCACATGGTTACTGAGAGTTAACCACGCACACCACTGAAATAAAATACAATAATACGAAAAGAGGCCATTCATGAAAGCAACAAAAAAGACAAAGTCTAGTAACATCTTCAAGAAGAAATAATCAGAATCTAGTTTTTTTAAAAACACAGAAACTATAAAGAAAGTGAATATATGCACTATATACCTTCTTCATGGGTAGGAAGATTCAACATCATGAACATTTTAATTGTCCCAAAACTGACTGATATATAAAAGCTCTGTAATCACAATCAAAATGTCAGTGGGATTGCAAGAAATCTGTCACAAATATTCTTATATTTATCTGGAAAAATAAACAGAGTAGAAAATGCCAGGAAAACTGTAAAAAGGAGAAGCAATGAGAGGAGCTCCCAGGCATTAAAATGTATTTTAATGGAAACTTAGTATACAATAAAAATGGCATTTCACATTAGTCAAAAAAAAAAAAAAAGTACTAAAATAGTGTTAGACAAACTAGCTCGCCATTTGGACAAAACTAAAGCTCAGTTATTTAAAAATAATTCTCAACCTATTCCTGACTGGTGTAGCTCAGTGGGTTGGATGCTGTCCCACAAACAGAAAGGTTCCCGGTTCAACTCCTGGACAGGGCACATGCCTGGGTTTTGGGCCACGTCCCTGATTCGGGGCGTGTTGGCCCAGGTCCTTGGTTGGGGGTCTGCAAGAGGCAATCATCTATGATGTTTCCCTCCCTCTCTTTCTCCCTCCCTTCCCCTCTAAAAATAAATAAATAAAATATGTTTTAAAAATCCTCAGCCCTTACACCAAAATAAATTTCAGGTGTATTAAACATTTTAATGTAAAAAAATGGAACCATAAAAAGTACCAGAAAAAACTTGGCAGAGTATATTTATAATGGATTGGTGAAGGCTCTCTAGCATAACAAATAAAGGAGAAAGGGAGGGGGAAAAAATGGAGAAAAAGAAATGCAAAAGCCAAAAAGAAAAAGTCGAAACTTATCTAGCCCTGGCCAGGTAGTTCAGTTGAATAGAGTACTGTCCCAATACAGCAAGGTTGTGAGTTCTATCCCTAGTCAGGGCACATGCAAGAATCAACTAATGAATCATAACTAACTGGAACAATAAATTGATGTTTCTCTTCTCTCTATCTCTCTCCCCCTCCCTCTTCTTCCTCTCTCTAAAAATCAACTTAAATTTTTTTAAAGTATATACATAAAAATTAAAACCCTTATATGGCATATATACACACACACACACACTATCTCTAATACGAAAGTACTATTATATCACATTAAAATAGTGGAGTTACACCACAGAAAAAAATGGTCAAATAACAAGGACCGCTGACATAGAAGAGTTGATAAATACGATTTAGATACAAGGATGTCCAACCTGCAGCCCATGGGCCACATGCAGTCCAGGATGGCTATGAATGCGGCCCAACACAAAATCATAAATTTACCTAAAACATTATGAGAAATTTTTTTTGTTGTTCTCATTAGTGTTTGTGTATTTAATGTGTGGCCCAAGACAACTCTACTACTTCCAGTGTGGCCCAGAGATGCCAAAAGGTTGGACACCCCTGATAGAAGATGTTTAACCACCACACCGTGAAAGAAACTCAAATTAAAACAATAGATACCATGTTTTAATCTCTATGGTTAGCAAAGGCTAAAAAGAAAAAAAAGACGGAATCCCCCATATTGGCAAGGTCCATGCACACACTGCTGGCAGCAATACAAACTGGTACGGAAAATTATTTATCATAATTTTAAAACTGCATTCACAGGACCCAACGATTTCCATTCTAGATGTCCACTCATTTGTATGAGTGCCCAAACCTGTATTTGAGGATTTCTCAACAATAAACGGTATTTATTATTTAACATCATTTGTGAAACATTAGCAATCACCAAAATGTTCATCAATAGGACAATGGTTAAATTATAGTGTCTGCATCCCACATACTATGAAGTCATTAAAAATATGGTAGGTTTATTATCCAAACATGATGACAACATATTAAATAAAAAGGGTAAGGGCAAACAACATATATAATATGACCCCATTTCTTCACAAAAAAATCACATACTTAATTATTGTTAATCTTTTTTTATTTTATGTAAGTAAGAATGCTTCTTAAAAGTGTTAACTTCTATTAGTGAAAAGCCAGAATATTCATCAGGACATATTTTCAGCATCAAGATAAATTTCCATGAAGGGAAAAAAATGTCAAACAGAGCATACATAATGATGTTTTTAAATAAGTACTACATTCAGTTAAATACTCCAACATTACAAAAGGGTTCTTGGTGAAATGTCTCCCTCCCATCTGCCTCTTCCCCACACCCAGCTCTCCCCACAGCCAACCATATTACGAGTCTTGGGGTATCCTTCTGAAATATCCTATGCACATATAAGCAAATAAGTACATAGTTTTCCTTTTTTAATCAATTTTTATGCCCCTTATTTTTATTCTTAATAAAAAATTAAGCTCACTTAGCTTGCAAATTTTAGCCCCAGCTGGTGTGCCTCAGTGGACTGAGCATTGGCCTACAAACCAGGGGGTCGCTTATTCGATTCCCAGTCAGGGCACATGCCTGGGTTGCGGGCCAGGTCCCCAGTAGGGGGCACGTAAGAGGCAACCACACATTAATGTTTCTCTCCCTCCCTTCCCTATCTAAAAATAAATAAATAAAAATCTTTAAAAAAAAATTAAGCTCACTTAGCGAGCTTGCAAATTTTAGAAGTATTTTCAATATAATATTTCATAGCCTTATGTTGGCAGTTCTAGCAGGTACCTTCATGTTTGTATCAATTGGTAATATATATTGTGGAAACTCTTGGTTTAACTGTTTTGTTCTACTGATGCTTAATTCACATGCTTAAACAGTGTTAGATTCACAAACACACAGTTAATGTTACAGGAAAGTAGGAACTTTAGAACTACGATGCCTACGTAATACACAAACAGTATTAATTCAGTTACTGTTTGCTTGCTTGTCTCTTAATTGTTCATGTTTCACAATTGCTGGTCTCTTAGCCTGGGCTATTTATTTAGATGATGCAAGGTTTCCCTACTGAGCACCCCAATATAGTCTTTCTTTATTGGCATTTATCACTCAACTCCTCCTTCTTTATGTGGGGAATTCCTTGAGGACAGGGACCATGACTTACGTGATTTTTATATTACCAAGCCCTACTGCCATTCCTGGCAGTATCAGAGTTTCAGTAACTGCTGATTGGAATAAAAAAAAGTTTATACTAGAGGTAGTATTTGAGAAGGTAACATCTAAGATTGGGAAAATTAGGTGTTCATCAGCCAGAGCAAAAGCACAGAAAGGTGAAAAAGTGCATTTGGAAAACTGCAAATAATTCCATGTCACTAGAGTGCACAATTTCAATAACAGAGATAAGGCTGGAGAGATACACATGGGGATGACGCCAGGGTAAAGTTCAGAATCCTTAGTTTAGCAAGCTAAAACAAGAAGTGTAACCCAACTAGCTCTGAAGCCTCACCTCCTGCCACTCCAACTCCTTTAGGTCTGGCTATATCCAATTACTTGCAACTTCCTAAAAACGTTATATTCTTCCACACCTGAGCCTTCCTTTGTACTTCGTCCTTTGCTGCCAAAACTCTTCCTTCTTGAAAACTCGGCTCAACTGCCACTTTCTCAGGGAACCTTTCCATGCTCCATCAGATTAATAATATAGGAGCCGCTCCCCTGCTGACTTCTATTGTGTAATTCACTCATAATTCTTTGATTTGCTTGGCTCCCTACTAAAGTCCAAACGATATGAACCGGATTTTTTCAACTTTCCAGTTTCCGCTTCCTTGGAGCTACATTGTACTCCTAAGTTTGTTGTGTTAATGAATAAGGAAAACAGACCCCTTTTTCCAAACATGCCCCCCTCCCAGCATTTGAAAGCCCAGAGACTCACTTTGCAGACTGTAGATCCAGGTCCAGACAGATGGGACTTAGAAAATCAGATAAAGCAATCTTAGTCACTCTTGGTGCTACTCTGTTGCACAAAAGGATTGCAAACGCTTTTCTGAGCCTAATGTGTGGGAAACAGCAAGGCCCAGAGTAAATAACTTGTGTATAGGAGTCTGGGCTTGCAAAGAGCTCTTCCAACTTCGCAGTTTGAATTACGAGGTCAGGGACTACATGTGAAAAGGTGCAAGATTCAAGGCCTGTGAGATTGCTCTGGGGCCCAGACCTATCTTGCTCAGTGGGTTCCCAGAACCTCAGCCCTAAAGAACTAAGCTGGTGAGAAGCCGAAAGAGGCAAAGGAAGCGCCAGCAGGGTGGAGGTGCTGCAAGGCTTTGTTCTGCGAGATACTCGTTCCGCACACAGCACCCGGCCGCCGCCTTGTCCCACCGCGTCCTCTCAGCCCGCGGCGGCCGCCCCACAGATTTGGCAATTCCGAGTACGTTCGGAATTGCAATGTCCCTAGGCAATCTGCCCTCTAACACCCCTGTACTCTCGGGCCGACCGGGTGTTAAGAATGGGCTCCAGAAAGTTCCAGGCGCGCCAGAAACCCAAGCTTAGGCCCACCCCCACTAGGCCCTTCAGCACAGCCCAGGCCAGCTCGAACTCCCCCGCGCCGTTGTCCGGGTAACCGCGGGCGGTGGCAGCGGCGGGAAGGGCGGGACTTCCTGCGAGTGACGCGGCTGGGCTCGGCTACAAAAGACGACGGCTGCGGCGCACCGGGCGGAACTTTCCAGAACACTCGGTGAAAAGCGGAGGAGCGGCGGCTTTCGGAGCTGCGCGCAGCAACGCGCTTTCCCGCTCCTCCACACCTGCCTCGGCCCGCTCACCGGTGAGTTTCAGCCCTCGCGCTTCCCGTGGGCGCAGGGCCGGCGCCATTAGCGGCGCCGGGAAGCTGGATGGAGCCGCGGTGGGAAGGCGGTTGGTACCGCGTGGGCGGTAGAAATATCGGTTCTGGGATCCACAGTGCCCCTTTTGGAGGGTTGGTGTGGACCCCCGGCAAGCTATCTCCGGCACGTAGTGAGTAGGCCCGAGTCCTTTCATACAGCTTCTGCAGCCCATCCAGCCGGAGGTCTCCAAGGACTTGCTGCCTAAGGCTTTTCCTCCTTGCGCGCCCCCTCCCCGTCCCTCGCGCTCCTTTGGGGTGGGGGACCCTGCGCGCAAGCGCAGAAGGAGCCTAGGGCGAGGGTCTGCGGGAGGAGCCGGGTGGAGGCTATGGTTTCGCTTTTCCCGTCTCTCCTCCTCTTTGTTGCTGGCTGGGCTTCTCCCACCCGTCCTCTCCCTGGTGAGAGGGGAAAAGGAAGGAGACCTTAACGATCAGCGCCTAGTGCAGGGGAAAACTTAACGTCGTGTAAGCTACGCTGGCTTATGGGGGCGAGGGGTTCGGCAGTCTTTGTGGAGGCGCTGTGAGTCCTGTGATTGAGAAACACACTTAGGATTGTCAATCAGTTTCATAAACCACTCCTTGCCGCGCTCCCTTGTACCCAGATGTATTTTTTCTAGGGAGTGTATGAGCTACCGGATGTACCAAAGACGATGGTAATGGAATAAGCAGTGGATTGAACCTGTTTGTGCTCCTTTTCATTACTTCTGTCACTGATGGAGAAGGAAAACAGGAGGAATTCAGATAATATGGAGGCTGGGAATCAGTTGCTATAGAAGGAACCTTTTGAATTATTCGCTGATAATTATTAGCTTATATTTAGTCGGTTAGAACTGACGGCTGAATTATCACAGGAATTGTTACCTACTCTGTGAAGTTCAGGGAAGGCGGGGTTCTCTTATAATCAGATTTGGCAATGAAGAGGTTTCTCTACTTTAAACTCTGATTTAACTAATTGCAACTACCTGTTAAAAGTTCGTTAAAATTGCTTTTTTTTCCTTTTTTTTTAATTTCAGGCTGTCAAAAATGGTGAAAGAAACCACCTACTATGATGTTTTGGGGGTCAAACCCAGTGCCACCCAGGAAGAATTGAAAAAAGCTTACAGGAAGCTGGCCTTGAAGTACCACCCTGATAAGAATCCAAATGAAGGAGAGAAGGCAAGTTGTATATTTTTACTTATAAACATAGCTTGAATAGTTGTCTGCCAGGGGTATGGTAATTCCATTACAACATGAAATTTAGTATGCCAAATATAATGGCTATGCTTTGTTAAACTTCTTTTAAAGTGAGATATATTCTTTTCTCAAACAGTTTAAACAGATTTCTCAAGCTTACGAAGTGCTCTCTGATGCAAAGAAAAGAGAATTATATGATAAAGGAGGAGAACAGGCAATTAAAGAAGGTGGAGCAGGTGGTGGTTTTGGCTCCCCCATGGACATCTTTGATATGTTTTTTGGAGGAGGAGGAAGGATGCAGAGGGAAAGGAGAGGTAAGAATAATCTAGTTAACATGCAGCGATTCAAAGTAGCCCCTTGGTCAAAGCAAATTTTTGAGAATTCACCTATTTTAAATGTTGGTTTACATGTTGGTATAATGTTGCAAACTGACTGTAAACTGCCATTTTGATTTATGGGGTAGTTTTTTAAAATGAGATTTGATATAACTAAAGTTATCTAAGCCATTCAAGTGCTACCAAGTGACTGCTTCTAAAGCTCTTGGATAGTAGGACACAAACTTCACAAAGGTTGTGAAGAGTGAGTTAAAGGAACAAAGTATAGGAACGTAATTTTCAGAGCCCTTTATACAGATCTTACCTGACACCCCCCAACCCAGTGGGAGGTACTCAGTTGAAAGAGTTAAAAGTTCAGAAACCTAAACTTTCCTTGAGGTCATAGAGTAAAGCATTAGTAGTTGGGATTGGAACACAGGCTCACTACCTCCAAATTGCCTGCTATCTGTTTAATGTTGCTTCATTTTTATTATGTTAAAATATGTGCCCTTCGCATTTATCAGAAATGTTGTTTCTTGGCTGTAGAGATATTCTTCATAGGAAAACAGTGTTAGGGTCAGAGTCAATCTCACTTTGTTCCCAGTACAGTTTACACAAATAAGGATTAGTGGTTAGAACCCATTTTAGAAGGAATAAGGAAACCATTAAATTTAACTTTCAGCTGTTTAAAATTCAGAAAGACCGAAAATTGTTTACTTAGTTTTTCTTGAAAGATGGGGGTATGATTTTATTTAAAGAATTAAACTTAAAAACAATTTACAGTCAAAGTCAGTGACTAATAAAATGTCTTAGGGTGGTTTGTCCCCTAGAAAAATAGTAGTGTTTTGTTTGTTTGAATTATTTTTTTTTTAATAATGAATTGACTGGTAAATTCTTCTGTATGGTTTAGATCAGTGAAGGGTCTGTCTTTGTGATACTAGAAAATACTTACTTAATCGAGGTTAAGCTGTTTTTCTCTTCATACTCTCAAATTTATAAAGCTAAAGTAAGGGCAGCTTACAGCATGCTGGAAACAACTATGTGGGACTATATGATACAGAACCCAAAACGAGCTAGGAGCAGAAGAATATAGTTAATGGTACTTCACACTTCATTGAAACTAGAAATGTACACAGGCATGTTTTGCAGATAAGAGTCTGAGAGCTTTTTTTCACTTAGGCATAAAGCAGTACTGTTTTGTGGTGGATAAAGTCCTTGTGGAAGAATCACTAGCTAGGGACTTACTATTGGCTGGTGTCCATATAATTTCCACCTTTCACTTCGCATTCTGAAATGAGATATAGCACTCCTTTGTAGCCACTAGCCACAAGAAATTTAGATTAGTCAGACAAAAATTCAGCTCTTGGTCTGTGATAGCCACGTTGATGTGCTCATAAGCCACATGCGACTAGTGGCTACTGTGTTGAATAACATGAATATAAAAATTTCCATCCCTGCAGAAAGTTCTTTTGGACAGCACTATGATAAAGGATATGAGAAATCTAGTCTTTAAACTAGTGCTGGCCAAGAAGTAAATGTACTGTTCCTACTTCTGGAAGAAGTAGTAATACTTTATGGAGACTGAATAAATGCATCCGCTTCCCTGGTCAGTCTCGGTTGGTTGTAGCATGGAACTTAGTGTGCTAAAGAATTTTTGGATGAAGTAATGGGCTATGTTGCTCAATATTCTAATTAGTGAGAAACTCAACACATTAGGACAGAAATGCAGTTTGGAGTAATTATTGTGTAATGTGTCTTTTTTTAAATGACATTGGTTCTCTCAAGTGATTTTGCAGTTAATGTTTTTGATTGCCATAATCTGTAAGATGGCTACAACTACATTCTCAGGCAAATTATTTAATCTCACTCAGTTTTCCTTATCTGAAATTACATTATAGTTTGAGGATCATGTGTGGATAATGTGGCCAACATTCTATACATATGCATAGTCAAGAATAGTCAACAGATGTGCCCTGTGAACCTCATCTTTCATTATTCTTTACCATTTTTATGGTGCATTGAACACAAATAAGATGTAGCATCTTCGATTTTTAATGAGCAATATTTTGTTCTAGGTAAAAATGTTGTGCATCAGCTCTCGGTAACCTTAGAAGATTTGTATAATGGTGCAACAAGAAAACTAGCTCTGCAAAAGAATGTGATTTGTGACAAATGTGAAGGTATGGTCTCTAAACATCTTAAGTATAACTCAAGCCTTTCTTGGAGATGAAGGACTGACAAAAATAACGTACCTAACGATCGGAGAGTACAAATAAAAAGGAAAACTACATATACATACCATCTAGAGAAATATTGGCAAAATATCAGAACTTTATGTATATATTTTAAATGCAGTTGTGATCAAAGTGTGCTTTTTTTCCTCAACATTGTTCAAACGAGTACTTATTATCTAAAACATAATCATTCCAGTGGCTTCATAATCCATAGTATGACTTAAACAGTGTCCTCTTTTTTTTTAGAGTAAAACATTCTCATCTCACAGGTAAATTACATCCTGTGAATTGTTATTTGGGAGCATGTTTAAAATTCACAATTCTAAAATGGCTCCTTGGGAAAACCAGTAGTCAGTGTTTATAGATAACTGAAGCTGACTACAGCTGTTTATTATCAGATAGAAAGGCTGAGTTGTATATTCTTAGGGTAGCATTCCATTGCATCTTGCAAATGTTAATGAAGTGTAGTGTTTAGGAACTCCTATTAAAACATTCATTACTCTGTCCGGCACTTGAGTTTAAACGTAATTTAATTTCTTTTTAAACTATCCAGGTCGAGGTGGTAAGAAAGGAGCGGTAGAGTGCTGTCCCAACTGCCGAGGTACTGGGATGCAAATAAGAATTCATCAGATAGGACCTGGAATGGTTCAGCAAATTCAGTCTGTGTGCATGGAGTGCCAGGGCCATGGGGAACGGATCAGTCCTAAAGACAGATGTAAAAGCTGCAATGGAAGGAAGATAGTTCGAGAAAAGAAGATTCTAGAAGTTCATATTGACAAAGGTGAGTTCTGCATTTTGTAGTTAAAAATGATTCTCAATGGGGTTATATATATGATCTTACCACCCAGAGATACCTTAGCTATGTAGTAAAGAATTTTTTTCCATCCAGACATTTTTGTACATTTGTAGGGAATACATTAGGAATCTCATCACTTAATATAACAGACATCAGTAAATGATTGAGTAAGGTTCCAAACTTAATTCTCTTCCAATAAATTACTAGTTCTATGTCGTTTTAAATTGTAATTAGCTTTTGCACATGTTGTTAAGTTCCTTAGGAACAGCAGCTGGGTTAAGGGAGATGTGTACTTTCAAGGATTTGGGGGGATCCTCACTAAAATTAATATTTCCTTGAAAATTTCCTAAACTAATAAAATGTCTTATTTTTTAAATTGATTTGTAAGAATATTAAGAATATGGCTTTTCTTAAATGTTTTTATAGACTGTAAACCTGTCAGTTTCTGACTCTGGGGCTTTAGGTTATAACATGTAACTAACTTTATATTTTTTTTATTTTGCCAACTCCTTAATTTGGTAATTTATTTTAAAATGCTTTCAAATGTGTATTACAGCAATACATGTTTGTTATAGAAATCTTTGGAATGCATCTAACTCTGGAGTAAATTAAAATCTCTAATTTTGCTATTCTGAAACTATGTGGTAACCTTAAGACTTTACAGTTAGTATTATACTGTACCATACTGATATGGAACTATTAATTATTATGATCATTACCTCATTAATGCATACATTCATGTTACTTAAGCCCTGCAGTAGTACTTTACCCTGTGAATCATGATACTGCCCTCCCTCACATTTCCCCCTCCTTATCTGGCCCACATTTTGTAGGGTTTGAATTTTTTTACCTCCAGTAAGATGCATGGCACCCCTGCACCTCCTCAGTACCCATATATGTACTTAAAGAAGGGCATTAATTTTTGCCTTTACCCATGCTCTTTACAGTAATGAAACAACCAACAAAACATAGCTGTTTGTTACAGTAGTGTAAGGAGACAGTTACATTGCCTCATGATGATTAAAGCCCCAGAGTACGTGTAGTTTTATCAATGTATAATGCTGGTCTTGTGGTTTATATTTTTATTGGAAAATATATGTACTTTTGACACTAACCACATGGGCTGAAGGGAGCATCACATACATATCGATTTTTAAGGGCGCTAAACTGAATCATCAACAAAATGATGTGGATTTTTCAATTATTTAGATTTTATGTATAGGTTTTTTTATATATAAATATTGCTAATACAGTAGAGAGAAGAAAGTTGATTTATATTTCTGTTAGGCTTAATAGAAATAATTTGATATATGTTCCATGAAATTGAAATAGTTAACATTCATGGTTACAGTGTTTGCCACTCACTGATTTGTTGCCAACATAGACCTTTTTATTTAATCCTCACCAACAGCCCTGATGAGGTAGGTCTCTGTGGGACAGTGAATGCAGCTTGCTTCCCCATGATAACCCAGCTGGTAGTAAGTAGCAGCTCTGAGTCTTGAGGCCTGATCTCCTTGCCTGTATCTGCTGTGATAGTTCTCCAGTAAGAAATTGGACTGATCAAATGATACGGGCATTCTTAGACATCTCTATAAAGTTTCGCATCCACAAAAACTTGAACTTTCCTTTTTATGCACACACAAACATGCATCTGTGTTTCTTAATAGATTGAGAATTTCACCTTAAGCGGATGTTAAATGAGAGTATAAAATTAACCTTTTATTTTTAGGCATGAAAGATGGCCAGAAGATAACATTCCATGGTGAAGGAGACCAAGAACCAGGACTAGAGCCAGGAGATATTATCATTGTTTTAGATCAGAAGGACCATACTGTTTTCACTCGGTAAAAACTTTAACCAGCTACTCAAACTGGCATCTTTCATACTTGGGGTATTTTTTTTTAACTTAAGTCAGCTTTTCATTACTCTTGGAATATATTTCCTAGAAATACCTTGGAAAAATGTATTGGGAGAGTAAGGCTATGTGTAATGTCTTTACTAAAAGGTTGTCAATCATTAGTGTTTCCATCTTTTAAAAGGCTAAAAATAAAAATCAGATTGTAGCTTTTTGTCTAAATTTAGGTTGTTATCTAATCTGAAATTTAAAGGCGGTGTACTTCAATTAGATGATGATTTATATGAGTATAATAATCAGGTGGAGCCCTGGCTGGTGTGGCTCAGTGGGTTGAGTGCCAGCCTACGAACCAAAGGGCTGCTAGTTTGATTCC
Organism: Mormoops blainvillei; assembly: GCA_004026545.1. NCBI lineage: Eukaryota > Metazoa > Chordata > Mammalia > Chiroptera > Mormoopidae > Mormoops > Mormoops blainvillei. The sequence continues at coordinate 143,061 of PVJD01003514.1, read as the reverse complement.
CACTCAGCACATGCCTGAGTTGCAGGCCAGGTCTCCAGTAGGAGACATGTTGGAGGCAACCACACACAGATGTTTCTCTCCTCCTCTTTCTCCCTCCCTATCCCCTCTCTAAAAATAAATAAATGAAATCTTTTTTTTTTTTTAAGTCTACCATTGAAAATAAAATAAAAATAATAATAAACAGGTGGTTTTGGGGGAACCTCCCCAGACAAAATTTTGCCCTGAAGTTCTTAACAGTTTCAATCCTTACTTCATGATTGGTTGCTTTTAATTATAAATAAGTGTCTAAAACCATCTCTGTTCAAAACTGTAAATTTGGATTTATTGTGAAATATTTGATAGTGTTTACAGTGAACTTATAGAAGAATCAGTGGTAAACAGTGGAAGTGTTAAATATACACCCATGGCTGACTTTAAAATTTTGGATTAGATTAGGGTTCTAATAAATCTTACAAGGAATGACACCTGAAGGACTGTTTTGTTTTGTTTTTGTTTTTTCAAAGATTTTATTTATTTAGAGAGGGAGAGAAACATCAATGTGCGGTTGGCTCTCGTGCACCCCTTACTGGGGACCCTTTGCTTCGCAGTCCAGCGCTCAATCCACTGAGCCACACCAGTCAGGGCTGTTTTTTTAAGATTTTTTAAAATTTATTTTTAGAGGGGAAGGGAGGGAGAGAGAAACATTGTGGCCTCTCATATGCCCCCTGACCAGGGACCGAACCCACAACCCAGGTATGTGCCCTGACAGGGAATTGAATCCGCGACCTTTTCGCTTTGTGGGACAGTGCCCAACCAACTGAGCCATGAAGGTCAGGCCTGAGGGAACTGGTTTTAAATTAATTATAAAAGAACATTCCACAAGTGTCTCAACAATGGAAACATTATGAAGCTCAGGAGTTTAATGCTATCATTTGAGGTAAATCCTTGGGAGTTTTTTGGAGAGTGTTCTGCCTGATCAAAGATATTTTATTAAAGTGGATTGGAAAAGAAAGTCTAAGCATGAGGAGGAGGAAATGGTCGGTTATTAAATATAAAGGATTGTGTTTATAACGTGCCAGGCATTATATTAATTTATGTATGTACATCAGTAAATTTCACAGAGTCCCATAATCCAGGACCCAGCTGAGGTCTGTCCAACTTATACTGTCTTTTTCCTAATATATGTTTGCTTTCTTGTAGCCTCACTCGTGAAAGATTTTTTTCTTCTCATTGAGAAACTAGATTTAAAATTAGGTAATGAATCAAGTCAGGGATGGTAGAGATACCTAGAGTGTGTGGAAGGATTCTAAAGCCTTGTCTAGGAAATGGAGCTGGCAGATTCCATATATTTGCTGTTCCCAGTTCTCAGATCTGTTTTTAGAATGGAGAAGAAAGGACATCTTTATGAAAGATACCTTGCTGCTGTTACGAAAATAGTCACCTGCTGTGGTACTTAAAATCATTGGTGATTTGAAAGATCTAAGTATGTGCAATATTTATGTTAATACAGGCGAGGAGAAGACCTTTTCATGTGTATGGACATACAGCTGGTTGAAGCATTGTGTGGCTTCCAAAAGCCAATAGCTACTCTTGACAACCGAACCATAGTCATCACCTCTCATCCAGGTAAGATAATGGTAGATGAGCTTCTCTTTCTCTTCTGGTAATCTCTCTTCATTCTCTGCAGGTAGCCAGTATAGACACTGAGGGAAACGTATCTTACTTGCTCAGTTACATACCCTCCTTATGAGCGGAGCTGAAATTGTATGGTCTTCTCTCTTTTTTGGAAGCCCCTACAAAATCCATAAATGAAAAGTAAAGTATTGGTTAACATAACCTGACCTTCTGTCAGTGAGCTAGGACATTCCTCTGTTCTTTATTTTTTCTCTAATTCATGAAAGTGTGGCTGTATTTAAGCAAGAACTTGGCTTCAATGTTTTTTAGGTCAGATTGTCAAGCATGGAGATATCAAGTGTGTGCTAAATGAAGGCATGCCAATTTACCGTAGGCCATATGAAAAGGGCCGCCTAATCATCGAATTTAAGGTAAGCTGTAACACTATAGGAGTGATTGAGTGATTACGTACTAAAATCTGATAACAGTTACATTTTCTGAATGGGAAGAAGCTTCAAATTTATCTTCTTTACCCAGGAAGAAATAACATTGATCTAATACTATCACTTAATGTTGATCATAGTTAACAGGTTGGGCTTGGGTTTGTTTACATTACTATTTGGCTATTTAAAGATTGTCGGGGGTTAAAGATTGTCGGGGGGTCAGTGCATGGCAAGTTGGTATTTTATTAACGATAGGCTGTAAATGGGATTTTATTTTTTTAATTTTATTTATTTTTAGACAGAGGGGAAGGGAGGGAGAACGAGACGGAGAGAAACATCAATGTGTGGTTGCCTCTCATGTGTCCCCTACTGGGAACCTGGCCTGCAACCCAGGCATGTGCCCTGACTGAGAATCAAGCTGATGACCCTTTGGTTTGCAGGCCGGCACTCAGTCCACTGAGTCACGCCAGCCAGGACTGTAACTGGGATCTTAAAGTTTTAGCAAAAGGACTTCAAATGACTATTGCGAATTTTTGGCAAAATACTACAGTGCTTGTTTTATTAATAGGATGGTTCATAAAATGTATTTTAGGAAGGGTACTTGTGTAATGTATTTGCTGAGTAGAACAATGATTATTGCAGTACAGTTTTACTAGGATTAGTATTTTTTAAAAAGACTTTACTTGCACTGTAGCCTTTAACTGAAACTGTAGTTTAGAGCACTAGATGCTGTGTCTTTTAGAACATGTGTTCTAATCTGAGATGGCATATTAGCTGAAGAATTGTGTTTTTTTTTCTGGGGAAAATGGGTCGATGGTAATTTAAGGAGCTAATGATGATGTAAATCAAATTGACTTACAGTAGAAATTTCTTTTTGTAGGTAAACTTTCCTGAGAATGGCTTTCTGTCTCCTGATAAACTCTCTTTGCTGGAAAAACTCCTACCTGAAAGGAAGGAAGTAGAAGAGACTGATGAAATGGACCAGGTAGAACTGGTGGACTTTGATCCAAATCAAGAAAGACGGCGCCATTACAATGGAGAAGCCTATGAGGATGATGAGCATCACCCTAGGGGTGGTGTTCAGTGTCAGACCTCTTAATGGGGCCAGCGAATGGCACTCACTGCTGGCATTTCACATACAGTAGTGAATGAGCGAAGGACTATAATCATAATATGCTCACTACTTGCTATTGTTTTTGTTTTAATATTCAATTATAGTAGTGTTTTAAAAGTTAAATGAAGAATAAACTCAAAATATAAAAGCTCTGACTTTGCCCTGTATGTATGATGACTTAAGTGTGCAAGATAAGTTTAATACCTGTAAAAACTATTTTAAAAAAATTATTTCCCCTAGCATTTGTTAGGCCATACTTTGTAATTAATTTCAGCTATGTACATGGAATAGCTTAGACTAAACTGCTAGGTTATATGTATTGACTTTGGTGTATGACCCTTAATTGTTAAGCTCTGAAGTTAAAATTCTGTATTTAACTGGCAGTCAGACAAAAAACTTAATTTATAGAGAAGTGTTAGTTTGTATAGTTGTATTAAGTGGGATTCATTGTAATGCCTCTGCATTTATTGCCTCAACTGTTACTTGAAGGTGGCATGCCATGTAATTGAACCTGTGGTATCAGTGATAGAAATGACAGCCTTTCTGAAGAAGGGGTTTATAGTAACAAGCAGCTTCTTGAGGGCTTGCACTTGTAGAATTGCATTCCCTTCTGCAGTGCCATCTTTTTAAAAATATATATAACTATCAGTCCTTGGTTACATCTTTTTTTCTTCTTTTTGGACCATAAGCCTTAGAGTAGTGGCTTCTGGAGCAGGCTGACTTCGAAGTTGAGTGATGAGACCTTTACATGGAACAGTAATTTGCATGTATGAGATAGGAAGGTTTTTTGTTTTGGTTTTTTTTTTTAGGTATATTACAGGCTTACTTTAAACCATTTAACTTATGCTCCAAAGTAACTGTAATTTAATGTTGGTAGTATAGCAGATTATGAATAGCTTTAATTGTGTGTTTAAAAGTCATGTTCACAAGCTTAAGTCTGGATATCAGAATTTAAGCAATTCTTGAAATGTATGAATGTCTCCTTAATATACTGATTACAAAGCATTTCCAGTGTGTCACTACAGGCTTTTTTTTCCCAGAAGAAAGCATTAGCTTTTCACTAATTTAAGATAGGTAACTTTTCACTTAACTAGTTAAACTGAGTAATTCCAAAAAATACCATTAACAGTAGTTAAAATGTTTTTAATTAAATGGGTAAAGAGTGAAAACACTAGTCATGAGAGAAATGCAAATCAAAACCACAGTGAAGTACTACTTCACATCAAATAGTCCAAAATCTAATTCAAAATGAAAACAAATGAGAATGGAAAAGTTGGAGCCCTCTACACGGCTGGTGGGAATGTAAAATGGTGCACCTGCTGTGGGAAAGTTAGGCAGCTCAAAAGCCAGATACGGAATTGCCCTATGACCGGGACTTCATACTCCTTAAAATCCAGATAACATGGTATGTGGCATGCCAGTATTTATTGTAGCATTCACAATAGCCAAAGGGAAAACAACCATATGTCTGACAGATGGTGAACAAAATGTGACACATTAATATAGAGATTGGCAAAAGTAGGTTTACAATTGCAAGTACACAAAACAATTTATTTTTGTATTGATTACTATCATACAAAAACTGTAGACCTACTTTCAGCCACCCTGTATATGACATGGGAAAGGACAGGTGCTGTATCATGCTTCCAACTATATAAATGCCACAGGCTAGGAAGAAGGGGAGAGGAATGGGAATTGGTGCTTGATTGTTTCTGGGATGATAAGAAATTTTAGAAATAGTGACAGTTGTATAATAATACTGAATTGTTCCCTTAAAAATGGTTAAAAGTAAATTTTAGTTTACATATCTTACCACATTAAAACTTTTAAAAGAAAATAGTTGCAGTCTGAAGAGGTAGAAACTTGACAGGTTTATAGTCTTTAAAAAAAAAAGGCTCTTAGAACATAGACCAAGGTTATCACAGAAATACAAGTGCATTTCCTGCCCTCAGCACTACTTTTTCTGTGATGCTTACCCCACCCCCCTTCACGGTTTCAGGGAGTAAGGATAGAGGCCAATAATGTCTCAGGAGGGTGCCGTGTAACATGGTGGCCATCCTACCTGCATGTGAAATTAGCATCAGATCTTTTCTGTATACAGCACTAGTTTTCAACCTTTGCTACAAATGGAATTGCCTAGGAATTCCCAGACAATTTAATTGCTTTAAAATCTGGATGGTCAGGTATAGCCAAGTTTCAACACTTGTCAGTGTGGGTACATGATTGTATTAACCCACATAGGACAGAAATGCCACTTAAAATTAATGTGGAAGTTCAAATAATGGCAGCCCTTGCCACTGCAAGTGAAAGTTTGAGGCTCCATCCAAGGGAGTATCCGAGCTTAGATATCATCACAACTTTTGTTTTGAAATAATTGGGAAAATGAAGCATTGGCTCTAAAAGCACAGGGAATGAAAATGCTAGTAAGCTACAGCAACACAAATACACTTGGGCTTCTGAAGTCTTACACCTTTATCACTTTATTTGGTTATCTCAGCAACCTTCTGAGACTGACAGAATAAGAAAACACATAGTCAGCCCTCTGTATTCTCAGGTTCTGCACCCTCAGCAAATTTTGGATTGAAAAGTATTTGGGGAAAATATCCCAGGAAGTTCCAAAAAGCAAAACTTGAATTTGCCGCAAGAATGATATATAGGTATACCCTGCTGTAGCCTATATGTAAATACCATTTTTATATAAGGGTCTTGAGCATCCTCCCAAATTTGGGAAGTGTGGGAACCAGTCCTCTGCAGGTCCTAAGGAACAGCTGTACTTCATAGGTGAGGAAACTGCCCTCTATTCTACTGGTTCTCAAATTCTCTGAGGGCCACTGCCAGTTTCTGATTCTGTAGGCCTGAGATTTTGCTATTTCAAACAAGTTACCGGGTAACAGCCATTGTTCTGGCCCAAGTAAAAAGGTAAAATGACAGCAAAGACAAATCCAGATTCTTTCTTGTAATTCTATTCATCTCACTGCCCGTGGCCAATTTAGATAAGTTTTAACAGATGTGGAGAAACAATCCATGGATTCTTCACCTCTGTCCAAACCTAAAGGTAGAGAGGAAACTGACAGCCATTTGATTCAAAGATAGTGAAGACATTGAGTTTTGTAATCACACCTGGGTTTCAGTGTGAGCTCTGTGAGCAAGGTGCAGAAACATGATTCTTCATGTGCATTATGGGAGTAATAGGCTGTACTTCATAAAATGGTTCTGAGAATTACATAAGGCTGCTTACATAGAAAGGGCTCAGTAAGTACTGTTTTTTATTAGTGGTAGTAATACAAGTTGAAAAATTAAACAACTGACTGAAGATAAAGAATTGTACCTGAGATTGTTTATTAGAAAAAAAAAGGGATGTTTTTCAGAGTAGGAGGACCAGTGTCCTTTGTCTCACGGGGTTAACTTTAATGCCATGTACTTTAAGTTTCAAGAACTAACGGGGAATGAGTATCAGTTAAATCGGTGGGCTGCAGCAGAGTGCCTCCCTAGAAACCTGATATTACACGCTTAGTTTCACAAGGGAGTAGCCACTGATTATCAGCACCCAGCTCCCATTCATTTAGCCTCTACAACTGGCACTGGGGTAAGTGGCCAATAACATTACTTCCGACTGCCAACATGCAACGTTTAAAGCAACTCACCGGTGTGGTCAGACGCCTCTAGCCTGACATCTGGTTCCACCAGGGCGAAGGGTGCCGGCAGCTAGTAAGGGGCCCACTGGAGCTGCTCAGCCGAGTGCAGACCAGGGAACACCAACAGGGGCTTGAGACATCTTGTATATGCACTGCATGCCCTCAGCAGCCACCTCCCCTTCCAGGCTGGAAGAGTTCTCCCACCTTGTTCTCTGTCCCTGGGACTTCTGCCTTCTGCACTGGAGAGATGGTCATGTGGTCCTTAAGAAGAAAAGCTAAGTGCCAGAGTAAGGGGAAGCATATTTCCACTTTTGAATACAAGTAATACTGTGTTTTTAGGTTTGTTTGAAATAAAGTAGATGCCTCAGGGTTACCTGGGAAAAGCACAAGATTTTCTTTTTCAGCTTTGCATTTAGTTGTTATACCAATGCATCACTTTACTAAAAAGAAAAGATACATACTTAATAGCTCTCAAATCCAGGCCTCTCCTCTTTGCCTGGTCTCCCTGGACACAACCATTTGTCCAGCACATGCCTATACACTGTACACAACACTAGTGCCTGAAAAGACTCTTCTGCTTAGATTGCCAAACCCATTTACCTCTAGCTCCTGATTGGTTCTGTTATGCTCGACTCCAGGAAGCCTTAACTCAGTAGGGCCAGACTGGATTGGGTGCCCTTCCTCCTATAGCAAAACAAAAGCAAAACAAAAAACCCTCAAGATTTTCTCTTTATTCCACTACTTTCATTACTCCTTTTAACTTGCTTTTCTTCCCTTCCTATGACAGAAACTGGTCTTTTCTAACCATCCTCAGAACTGGGGGTAGGAACAGAAAAAGTGTTTGATACAAATTCCTAGAAGGAATAAGCAACATGTACTGACTGGATTCTTGCCCTTCATGAGCCTGGGCACAAAGCATGCATCTCACAACTTCCTTGAAGCTTCTTCCAAGGAATGTTAGCATAAGCTGTTTCTTTTTCACTTTAAATGTAAACAGAGGCTTCTTTTCATTGGGATGGCAGACTACAGTCACATGAATTCATGGGTTTATGGCTGTGTTCAAATCTCAAAAAGGCAGAATATGACAGACATTTTGTCAAAAATCTACAAGAAAAAAAATTTATTTTATTGATTATGCTATTACAGTTGTCCTGATTTTTCCCCCTTTGCCCCCATCCTCCCAGCACCTCCCACTCCCTCAGGCAGTCCCCCCACCATTGTTCATGTCCATGGGTCATGTGTATAAGCTCTTTGGCTACTCCATTTCCTATACTGCACTTTACATCCCCATTGCCACTCTGTAACCACCTATGTGTACTTCTTAATCCCTTCACCTCTTCACCCATTCCCCCACACCCCTCTCTCATCTGGCAACCATCAAAATGGTCTCCATAACCATGATTCTGTCTCTGTTCTTGTTTGCTTAGTTTGTTTTTTAGATTCAATTGTTGATAGATATGTGTTTTTTGCCATATTCATAGTTTTTTTTTAAATATTTTATTTACTTTTATAGAGAGAGGAAGGGAGGGAGAGAGGGAGAGAAACATCTATGTGTGAGAGTTACATCATTCGGTTGCCTCACGTATGCCCCCAACTGGGGACCTGGCCCACAACGTAGGCATGTGCCCTGACAGGCAATTGTACCAGCGACCCCTTGGTTCACAGGCCAGCACTCAATCCACTGGGCCACACCAGCCAGGTCTTGTTCATAGCTTTGATCTTCTTTTTCTTAAGTCCCTTTAACGTTTCATATAATAATGATTTGGTGATGATGAACTCCTTTAGTTTTTTCTTATCTGAAAAGCTCTTCATCTGCCCTTCAATTCTAAATGATAGCTTTGTTGGGTAGAGCAATCTCAGATGTAGGTCCCTGCTTTTTATGACTTTGAATATTTCTGCCAATCCCTTCCAGCCCGCAAACTTTCTTTTGAGAAATCAGCTGACAGTCTTAAGGGAACCCCCCCATAGGTAACTAACAAATGTCTTTTCTCTTGCCTTTAAGATTCTCTATCTTTAACCTTTGGCATTTTAATTATGATGTGTCTTGGAGTGGGCCTCTGCGTCTATCTTGTTTGGGACTTGCTACGCTTCCTGGACATGTGCTTTGTCTGTGGCATAGGCCAACATGGCTCACCTCTTCACACAACCACATCAAAATTAGAACTAAAATATGAAACAACCATCGCTGAGAACTATCAGAAATAGAGTTGAGTGGAAGTCCAACAGCTACAGAATTAAACATCCATTCAGACTGGGGTGTGGGGGCATGCAGACACAGGAATGGCTGGTCCCTTACCCATGTGTGGTGGATAAAAATACTAGAAGGGTATCTCAGGAGTGAGGAGTTCACTCCAGGGTTCCAGTGCCAGGAAAATAAGACCCACAACCTCTGGCTGCATTTCTATTTCCTTCACCAAATTAGGAAAGTTTCCCTTCATTATTTTTTCAAACAGATTTCCAATTTCATGCTCTTTCTCTTCTTCTGGCACTCCTCTAATGTGAATGTTGGACCTCTTGAAGCTACCCAGAGGCTGATTATATTATCCTCAGTTTTGGGGATTCTTTTTTCTTCTTGTTCTGATTGGTTGTTTTTGCTTCCTTATGTTCCAAATCACTAATGATTCCTGGCTTCACTCACTCTACTGTTGCTTCCCTGTAAATTGTTCTTTATTTCAATTACTGTATCCTTCATTTCTGACTGGATCCTTTTTATGCCGCAGAGGTCCTCAACAAGTTCCTTGAGCATCCTTATAACCAGCGTTTCGAACTCTGCATCTGATAGATTGCTTATCTCCCTTTTGTTTAGTTCTTTTCTGGAGTTTTGATCTGTTCTTTCATTTGAGCCATACTTCTTTGTCTCCTCATTTTGGCTGCCTCCCTCTTAGTTCCTATGTTAATTAGGTAGAGTTGCAATGACTCCATCTTGGTAACGTGGCCTAATGTGTTAGGTGTCCTGTAGGGCACAGCCTCCCCAATCTGGGTACTCAAGGAGTGTCCTTCATGTGGTCTGAGTACACCCTCCTCTCGTAGTTGAGCCTTGGTTGCTGTTGGCAGATCAATGGGAGGGATATCCTCAGGCCAATCAGCTACAAGGATTGGCTGTGGCCACTTACCACCAACTGAGGATCACTGTTGAGGGCAGATTGGTGGTGCTCCATTCTCCATTGAGGATCACTGTGCAGGGGCAGAGTGGTGGTGCTCCAACGTGGTCTGTAGCTGTCCCTTAGGAGTGCTGGCCCTGGGGTTTCCTCTGGTGCAGGCCAAGATCAGCCCCCACTTCTCTGGCCCAGGGCCACCCTAGCAAGCCAAGCTGTAAATCTAGGCTGGTTGCTGCTAGTCCCAGCCTGGGGCTCACATGAGGCCAGCTGTTGCTTGAGAGAATTTAGGAAGTTGTGAAGCATGAGCCAAGACCAGCCATTCATATGGAAAAGCAGCTTGGGTGGGCCCTTAAGTTGGATGCGGCAGAGTCTCTAGGGATCTCCAAGGTGGGTTGTTAGCCAGCTTGCAGGTTCTATGAGGGGAGGGTTTAGAAAAGGGACAATGGCCTCTGCTCATCTCAATACCAGACATTTCAGTTCCTCTTCATATGTCACTGTTAACTTTCAAGCTGCTACCCCAGAACTGGAGCTCAGAGGGAGTTAGTCTGAGTAGGTGAATCCTTGTATGGGTTAAGAGGAACTGCGTGGGGGGGACCCTCAGTTTCTTCCACAGACTCAATCCCTGCTGGTTTTTGCAGCCAGAAGTCATGGGTCTTATTTTCCTGGCACCGCAACCCTGGAGTGAACTCCTCACTCTTGAGATATCCCGCCAGTATTTTTATCCACCACACATAGGTAAGGGACCAGCCCATTCCACATCTGCACCTCCCCACCACAACCAGTCTGGATGAATGTGGTTAATTCCGTGGTTGTCAGGCTTCCATTCAACTCAATTTCTGACAGTTCTCAGTGATGGCTGTTCTATATTTTGGTTGTAATTTTGATGTGGTTGTGTGAAGAGGTCACCTACGCCACCATCTTGACTGGGAGTTCCAGAAAAAAATTTTTGGTTTGGGAAATATGACTGGAAAAGAGGGGTTTCTTAGCACTGTTAAGAATTTATTCAACCAACAGGGAGCATTATTATTTGCTAGGCACAAGATCAGGCTGTATTTATAAATTAGAGAGGGGCATAAAAGAACTACACAAAATAATAACGTCTCACTTTCTGGAAACGATACCTGCACAGTACCTTCATACATCAACAACATCTCACAACAAACAGATATTGTGGCTGTATGCTCCATCTCACAATATCTGGTTGAAACATAAAAGAGACATCCACGTGCCAAATATTTGCAAGGGTTTTATTGGCTTTTAATTTTTTTTCTTTAGCTAACTGGTAATGACACTCATGGCAAAAAAGACTTTTCTAAATCTCAGGTCCTTTTCTAATTTTCCTTCCGAACAACAGCTCATTTGCGATGCTAAACCCTCCTTCAATGAAGGGGAGGTTCCAAAACTGAATTCTTATGATGAATCCTGCAACTAGTTCTACCTGTAAGATTGAGATGGTATTCCCTGAAGTTGGCCAAAACATATGAGAAGGCACAGCTACTAACAATGAGTGGAAGGGTCAGGGCAGTGAAAAGAGATCCTATGCAACATCAAACCGTTTCACATTCAGTCTCCTCTTCCACCCAGGAGCTGACTTCCTGCTGTATTTAAGATTCAGGCATCATAATGTCCATACCCCACCCATCTCACTAGATTCTAAGTAATATGTTAACTAGGTGAGCATTATTTACATTTAAAAACAAGGCCCCCAGAAAGGTGTAAACTTTATTATCATCTTTAAAAAAAAAATGGAACAGCTACTGAATATGGAATAAGTTCCTTATTTACAAGTTTACTGCAAGGAGGCACATTTTAATCAGCATTTTGGTAATCAAAGGATTACAATTTTTTCTAGAAATAGCAGTTATTCCACCCTCTAGGTAAAAGGTTATTGAAAACATTAAGTGACCACCTCAATTAGAAACAGACAAACAAATACCTTAAAAATATATTAAAAAGGGTAACTGCTACTTAAACATGAATTTTCACAAAATTATTCTTGTGCCTAATTTAATGTACTCAGAAAAGCGGTCCCCCTAAAAGCAACACATGAATATGTCTTCATTTAAGTACATGCTCTCAGCTACTTTAAAGAGTAAGTCACATCAGGGTTTCCAGAGTTTGAGGAGCCCGTCTTCACTGTAGGTAGCAATCAGGTTCTGATGAGGATGATGTGCAATGCCAATCACATCCTTCTCATGAACCTGGAAAAAGTAACACACAAGGTTAGGGTCTATAAAAACTCACTCCGAAGAGGCTTCCAGAGCGGAGTGGGAGAGAATAAGAGTGAACCTTTTACTTTTCACCGAAGGAATCAAGCCTAAAGCAGCCTCAAAAAGGGCTAAACAAACACACAAACCCAAAACTCAGTGGTTTTCATAACATGTGAAAAATAGTTTGTCCCAAGGCAGTGGCTGAGACCAAATGATTCCTTCTACTCAGTGAACTTAGATTGTCTAGGTCCCTCAGCTAGAGGACACTCTCCAGTTTACCTTGCTTTACTCACGTCTTTAGATCAGTACTGGAGGCTTCTCAGGGCAGGTGCACCGAAAGCTCACTCAAGAATGATACAAAACAAGAGAGTATTCTCTAAGATGGGTATGTACATAATTTTCTATATGTTCACCCAGCATTTCTTCCTGGACCAGCGAGATTACATTTTCCCTATCCCCCTGCATCTGGGTGTGGTCATGTAACTGAATTCTAACCAAAAATGAATGAGGAACAAAGTAATATAAGCCACTTCCAGACCTGGATCTTATAAATATCCAATACAGCCCTCCATCTTTCTTCCTGAGGTCTGGAAGGCCATATATCTCAAACGGCACAGCTAAAAAGATGGAGAAGGGTATCCAACTCATTCAGTTAAGCCACTGAAATTTGGGGGCTGGCACTAATTACTCCTTATACTTACTCTTACAACATTGAGTTGCTTAAAAACATCATAATCAAATCAATTTGACAGGATAATGTAAAAGTAATGTGCCTTTGAAAGGGCATGGACAGAATTAGCTGTACCTGTCACTCTCCAACCCCCTGAGGAAGATATGGATAATGTAGCTGGCTAGACAGGCATATTCCCTTTCTTCTCTGCTTTAGGTACACCCACCCTAACCATTTGAAACCGAGGGCTCAGTGAAGGATGACTTTTCTTGAGAGAGAAAGTTATTACATACAATTACTTAAGGGTCCTTTCTTAAGTGATAAAATTTTTTGTATTTTTTATACCGAGGCTCACACTGGTAGCAGTCAGGAAAAAGTTTATGTGAGAATTCAGAAAGACACAAACGTTAAAGTAATTTCTTTAAATGGCCATAAGTCAGTAATACTCACTGTCAACGTTCTCTCCAGTTTGCCAGTGACTGTGCTAAAACAGTAGAGCACAAAGTCCTCCCCCACACAGTAGATCCATTCACCACGGGGAGAGAGGGCACAGCAAACAAAGTCACCACCTTCTCTCTTCCCAGAGCTGAAGCTTCTAACAATCTACATCATATCGCAGCCCAAGGCAAAAAACAAAACATCTGCGTTAACACTTCTAATGTTAGCAGTTTAAATGGCTATCTTTACGTTGTTACTTTGTACTTTTGTTTACTAACATTTATAATTAGATCATCAATTCCACTCATCTATACTCAATCCTGAGAAATATGCAATAGACAAGCTATCCAAAGTCAGTGGCAGGCAGAAATTTAGACTTCATATGTCCCAAGTCACCAGTCTTGCTCTTTAGTCTATTGAGTCCTTTTACTCTGAGGCAAATTCATTACCACACATAAAACAACTTCTAAGTCAGTATACCACTAGTTCTGAATACTCTATGGACCACGCTCCCCCGTCCTCACTTTCCAACAGAACGAGATGCTCTCCCCATATAGGCGGGCACTGTCTCCAGGACCTTGCTTGCTCTATTTTACATACCATTTAAAATCATCACAAACCAAGCTGAGAGAAACCAATCACAAAGGTTATAAAAGGTTACATACCATAGGATTCCATTTATCCACCAGTCCCAAAATGATAAAATTATAATATGGAAAACAGACCGGTGGTTAGAGTTGATGGGGAGGGTTTGACTATAAATGTGTATTATGAAGGAGTTTCTTTGGGGGTCATAAAACAGTTCTGTCTCCTAATTATGGTGGTGTTTACATAAATCTACATGTGATAAATTTCATTGAATGATTAACTTCCTGTCTCGAAATGGCTGAATGTAAAAACTGGTGAAATCCGAGTAAGACTCTATTTGAGTTAAAAGAATTGTACTTATGTCAATTTCCAGGTTTTGATAATTGTACTATGGTTATGTAAGATGTTATCACTGGGGAAAGGGTACACAAAAACACTCTTATTTTTTGCAACTTCTTTATGAATCTAAAAAAATTTTTTAAATAAAAAATCTTTAAAAAGTCAAGCAGAAAGCTATGAAGTGGGCTGCTATGGCTATTGTGCAGGGGCCAGCAGATACTGCAGACCAGCCACGGGTTCTAAACTACTAATATGTATCAGTTATAGGGACTAAAGGAATATACAGTTCCATCTGCCAGCCCCCAGGTCTTCTCCATGCTCAGCAGAATCCCCAAGTGTCCAGGCCAACATTTCAATAGCACCACAACACATTCTCAGGGCTTCAGACCTCAACTTTGAAGTTTCTCATGTCCCTGGTGCAATAAAAGTGAGGTTCCTTGGGAACCAAGCAAATGTGCTGATTACAAACACACATCATGAAGACATTGTTGCCCTTCTTCATAAGAGGTTCTATCCCAGATCACCTGGTAGCTAGATGTCCCAAGCTGGTAACTGACACCATCTGCCCCACTCAGACAGGAACTGTTATCTTAAAATCTTCCATGAGACTCAGCAGAGGTTTAAAGACAGATAAGAGCTTCATTTATCCAAAGGATATGAAAGAAGAGTATAATATACAAAAACCATGGGGAAAGGAGATAACTTCTGAAAAGCCAGGATATAGTTTAAAGAAGCACCTGAATAACAAATACAGTGTATATGGTTTTGGGGGTGGTGATCCCATATTTGGTTACTGGGAGGGCCAGGACCAAGACATGCTGATTTGGAAACGGGCCACAGGGTCTATGCAAAGGCACTTTCTTGAGTACTCACCTGCCCCTGCATGTTCATGATGACCACTGTGTTCGACCTGTTGCACACCACGAAGTGCTCTGGGTTTTTAGGAAGCAGGATCACACTGTTGACAGTGATGTCTGTCCCTGCAGTGCTGCCCAGAGATTTAAAGGTATTTGAACATTCTGTGGTCTTCATATTCCAGATCTATGACACAAAAAATGCAAAGCATAAATTAATTCAAAGCAAAAGAATTTCTATAGTTTTGGGCCCCAGTTGGTGTGGCTCAGTGGACTGAGCACTGGTCTGAGAACCAAAAGGTCACTGGTTTAATTCCCAGTGAGGGCACATACCTTGGTTGCAGGCCAGGTCGCCAGCTGGGAGTGTGCGAGAGGCAACAGATCAATGTATCACACATTGATGCTTGTCTCCCTCTTTTTCTCCCTCCCTCCCCCTCTCTCTAAAAATAAATAAATAAAAATCTTTTTTTAATTTTTTTTTTAAGATTTTATTTATTTATTTTTAGAGAGAGGGGAAGGGAAGGAGAGAGAGAGAGAAACATCAATGTATGGCTGCCTCTTGCATGCCCTCAACTGGGGACCTGACCCGCAACCCAGGCATGTGCCCTGACTGGGAATCGAGCTGGTGACGCTATGGTCTGCAGGCCAGCACTCAATCCACACTAAACCAGTCAGGGCAGATAAATAAAAATCTTTTTAAAAATAATATAACATAAAAGCCCAGTTGCCTAGAAGAGAAATGAACATTTCAGGTATCAAGAGTTCTAAGGCTTTTAGTGTTTTCTGTCCAAAAAGTCAGTAAGACGTTGTACCCCACGCATTACAGAACTAAAGGAAAAGATCCCAAAACAAAAAGGCCTAGATGAATCACCTCCTAATGGCATTTTACATGTTATGACACCCTATACATAGCACAAGAGGGTAAATTCCATAACTAAAGTACCAAGAGCTGTGTATTTCCCTTCCATCCTGAGGAAGTACGTATCTTCTATCCTCATGTTTCTGGTTCGATTCCCAAGCAGAAACAAACCTCAGAGCACGGTCTGACTTTTAGGTATTATTATGTTAAAATGTTGAGGTCTTTTGCTACAAAGCACTGACGTAAGACAATTTAAAAGCAAATCCAGAATGTATATAGAATGTCTCAAAGGTCTTCAGCAATTTACTATCTGGATTTCTTATCTTTTCAAGAAATGAGGCCATTTCTTAAGGAACTGAAGATCCATTACTTTTAGCAGAGAGCTGAGGGCAGTAATTAGGTATCTGAGAAAGGGCTTGGTTCTACTCTATACATCTTCTGTTCCTCTAGGGGTTCTACTCTATATACCTCTTCTGTTCCTCTATAAATGCTGTTGGGAAGGCCCTAAATGTGGAGGCCAGGAGTGGGATGTGGCTGTGCAAAAAAAAAAAAAATCCATTTACTTGGTCACTGAGTCCTTTGTGAACTTGTTGCAACTGGACCATGCCTGTGGCAGGATCAAATTTAACCCTGTAAATGGGAGATGACTTAAATTTAGAACCCCACACCTTTCCCCTTACCCTAACACATGCTGCTAAAGTTTGTTTTGATTTTGTAGGACTGAGATCTGAGCTTCCTAGGCCAACAGGAATTACCCATAGAATATTACTATTGTCTCAGATTCACCTCATTTATAGCTAAAATAGATAGTAAAGTGGTTTACTTCACCACAATTATCACCATTACCACCACTGAAAACTTCTCAAAGGGCAAAAATGGAATAGAAACCCTAAAATACTTAACCTTTACAGTGCCATCAGAGGATGCACTAATAATATAATGTCCATCTTGTGTAAATGTTGCTTCATTAACAAAGGAAGAATGGCCACGAAATTCCTTCAGGGTTTTCCCAGATTTTAAACCATGAATTCTATCACACATAAAAGGAAATGAAAAGAACTATTAATATTCAAAATATTATGGTTGAGACCAAGTGTTGAATGCATTTTAGATGAATGATAGACTCTCTTGTTATAATAGGTCCATGCATTTATGTATGCAATATAATTTTCATTATGTCAAAAAATCAAACAAAACTAAAATAAAGGTTGGCAGAGAGACTGGAAGAAAATATGCCAATAATACCACAGGCTTCTGTTCCTGGACAGACTTCTCGGTCTTGGCTGCGTCTCAGGAATCTATTTCTAATATGCCCTCTAACAGGATGCTGATGCAGGCGGGTAAAGGCTCAAATGGAGAAAACAGCAGCACCGCGTCAGCTGCACCCTGACCGAGGAAATGGGGTCTCACACACCCTCACTCTCCATATAATATCACCCCGGTGAAAGCATAAGGGATCACGAGTGCCTCTGAAGGGAAGGACTTCATCCTATCAAACCAAAGGGAGGGTAATTTGGGGATTCTTACTTACCTAATCGTCTGGTCAAAAGAGGCACTAAGGATCTGGCTGCTATCCTTAGAAAAGCTTAGACAGGTGACACCTTTACTGTGTGCCCTTTCAAATCTCCTTAAACACTGTCCACTCTGAATTTTCCATACCTTTATAAAAAAAAAAAAAAGTAAGAATTTGTAAGTAGTGTCCCACTCTAGCCCATAAAGCCAAGCAAAATGCAATGCTCACTACTGTACTAAAACAGCATTAAAAATGCATGCTAATGTCTGAATATGATATGTCTGCTTCACATAGTACAATGATAACTGAATCCTTGAAAGTTAAACCTCTTTCCTTGTAAATTATTAAAACAAAAATTTAGACTTTAAGTTTACTTTACAGAGACCATTTCTGTATTTTACCTAGCCCAGGACGTTTTACCAGCAATTAAGTACAAACCACAGCTAATTAGCTGTAGCCCATCTCACTCCTGAAAAAAAAAGAAAAGCACAACATGCCATACAAGGTGAGCAAGGGCCTGGGAAGGTCGGGGTTGGTGGCATCCAGCAGAAGCAGCATGAACAGACCTGGACGGAAGTCCCAGATCTATCACTTGCTAACTGTGTGACCTTAAACAAATTACTGGACCTCCCTCGGCAGAGTTATTATTTGGATTTAAATAAATAAAGAAAAGAAAGAAAGAAAGAAAAAGAAAGAAAAGAAAAGAAAAGAAGAGAAAAGAAAAGAAAGAAGGAAAGAAAGAAAGAAAGAAAGAAAGAAAGAAAGAAAGAAAGAAAGAAAGAAAGAAAGAGAAAGAAAGAAAGTAAGTGATTAGTACAAAGCTGATGCTCAATAAACAGCAGCTGTTACTGAGCTGCATATCATACGTAGGACCCTAACTACCTCATTACAGAACTCTCAAAATGCCAACATACAAGAGTTTGTGCCACTAATCCATACCTTGATTTTCCCATCTTGGGCCCCAGTTGCTAACATTTCCGTATCTCTGCTGAAACACATGCAGAGGACAGCATCATCCATCATCATAAAGTTATCCTGGGCCTGGTACTTAAGATCCTAAAGGAAACAAAGATAAGCAGTTACCGAAATAACACAAAACCCAGTTACCCCAGATCTCCACAAACTCACTGAAAGCAGGATAATGGCTTGTACCTATTCTAAATCTGCAAAGCAAATAGTAGTGGCATGCACACATGTTCCTCATAACAACTGATAATGCTGGGAATAAATAATTTTACACAATTCAAATTAGCATTGTAAAACATGCCAGCACAATAGCCTGTATCTTTTGCTGACTAATCTCTTCTAAGCAAAAATTCCATCTAGTTTCATACTGTACATCTTTAATAAATCTGAACTTATTTACCTTATGGGTATGATGTGAGAATCTAATATTTTTTCCCCCAATTCTCAGCTACTTTTCCTTAAACCATGTTATTGACTAATCTGTTTATTTGAACAATCATCTAGTATGGTTCAAATAGAAGTATCTCTATTTTTTTCTAATTATAAACTGAGACTGTTTCATGGTTTTAAAAAAGACAAACTATAAAAAAATATATATAAAGAAGTGAAAATTACTCATAAATTCACTACTCAAGTACAATTTAGTACTCTGTGATGATTACAATTTAAATTAATGGATAGGCAATAAATAGCTACTTGGGAAAAAGATTAAATGCAATCTACATTTACTCATCTCCCTAAACAAATTCCAGGTGGATCAAAATTTGAACATAAAATGAAACATGAGAAGACTAGAAGAAACTGGAAGATGGATACAAAAAAATTGATGATACAAAAAAATTTTTAGCTCTATAAAGAAAAACCATAAGCAAAATAAAAAGACAAAAGTCAAAACTGAAAAATATTACATAAGTTGATTTCCTCAAACTGTAAAGTGCTCCAACAAATCAATAAGACACAATCCAAAAGAAAAATGGGTAAATGAGCCCTGGCTGGTGTGGCTCACTGGACTGAGCGCTAGCCTGTGAAACAAGGGGTCACTGGTTTGGTTCCCAATCAGGGCACATGCCTAGGTTGTGGGCCAGGTCCCCACTAGCAAGATGGGTGTGCGAGAAGCAACCACACATTGATGTTTCCCTCTTTCCCTCCCTTTACCTCTGAAAATAAATAAATAATATCTTTTTTAAAAAAAAAGGGCAAATGATACAAACAGACTTCACAGAATAAGAAATATTGGTGGCTTATCACATATAGAAAGATATTCTCTCATTCATAATAAAAGAAACACAATTAGTACTACAATTAGGTTAGATTGGGAATAAAAAGTAATTGCTTACGTACACCTAGAAAATTCCAGAAATGTTACACAAGAAACTGGTAACCCCATCTGGACCAAGGAAAGGAAATGACCAGCTGAGGTACCAGGGTGGGAGCAAGACCCTTTAGTGAATAATTTTTCTATTTTATAAAATACTGTATCAGATGTATGTATCACCCATTCAAAAAATAAACTTAAATTGTAAAAAACACAGATAATTTAAAAAGCAATAATAATTGTTTTACTAGAAAAATTAATACATTTTAAATACTTTACCTTTCTGATTTTTCCAGTTGTAAAGTTCCATACTTCAATGAATCCATCCACAGACCCAGTGACCAGATACTGACCATCTGGAGAAAATCGAGCACACTCCACATGTGATTTCTGACCAAACTGTTTCAAATGAAACAATGAAACAGATACATCTTTATCTAATGGCCTTATAACAATTCTCATTTTAACCTTTTGAGAAACCTTGTCCTGGCATAAAGTCATAGCTAACTTATTATTATGAAGTACTGGACATTTCTGTACCTGGACACAGAAAGATTGTGGATATATTTTCTCTGGCCAGTTCTATGTCTGGTCTCTTAGCTGAAACTAGTTTTTTTCATGTAAGCCCCCACCCCCCCAAAAAACTACTTTAGCATGAGACTTAGAGCAAATAATCCTGTTTTTCTAAAACAGTACCTGGTTACTACGGTAACCCAAACCGTAAACAATAAGCTTTTACCAGAATCAGCCACTATTACCATGATTTTCACATTTAACTTAATAAGGCATTATATGTTCCTATTGTACATCTGGGGTAAAAAAGTCCTTTATTCGAAACAGATAGATTCTGTTTTCATACACTATTTTGTAAACAAATGTTCTATCACTATTTCTTTTCATGACCTTCACTTAATCAAATGATAATATGTAAGTGACTAATTCTAGGAGAACTAATTAAGGCTGGCATGGGCTATTTACCTGGAAAATGCATCCCGAGCATTTACCAGCAATCATGTTCCCAATACCATGAAAACTACAGAACATCAGACAGATGAGTACTGAGAAATGCTCTGTTATGAATTTTAATTTAAATGCTCAAAAAGGAAAGTGTACTAAAAATCTTAGCCCAGCAGCATAATTACAGTGGATTTCTATTCGTCTCAAGGCTTCAGCCAGGGTAAAAGTACTGCTCAAAAATACCTCTGAATGCAAGTCACAATGTATTACCCAGAAAAGACAAATTCAATGCCCTAGGCCAAAGTCAAAGATCTGAAGAATATGAATTATGTTAAAATCCATAAATTCAATGAGAGCACAAACCCAGAGAGAAATTATAATATAAAAAGAGGTAGCCCAGGCTGGTATGGCTCAGTAGATTGAGCACCTGACTGCGAAGCAAAGGGTCGCAAGTTCAATTCCCAGTCAGGGCACATGCCTGGGTTGCAGGCCAGGTCCCCAGTCGGGGGCGCTCAAGAAGCACCCACACATTGATGTTTCTCTTCCTCTCTTTCTCCCTTCCCCTCTCTCTAAAAAATAAACAAATATAAATCTTTAAAAAAAAAACAACTTAAAAAAAAGTTGTTGTCCTGATTGGTGTGGCTCAGTGGGTTAGGCATCCTCCTGCAAACCTTAAGGTTACCAGGTACCTGCCTGGGTTACAGGCCAGGTCCCCAGTTGGGGGCATGTGAGAGGCAACTGATCAATGTTTCTCATGCACATTGATGTTTCTCTCCCTCTCTTTCTCCCTCCCTTCCCCTAAATCTTAAAAAAAAAAAAAAAAAGGGTCTCAGAATGAAAGGAAAAACAAACAAAAAACCCCCAAAACCAGTAGCCCCCCCGCAAAAAAAAAACAAACAAGATCCATACACAGGATGATAAAATTATTTTCCTCAAACTCCACACAAGCCCACTTTATAATCCATGCCTGATAATTTGCCTGACATGTAGTAGGCAAAAACACAAATGTTGAACAAGACAAATATATTAAAAGATCACAGTTAGTCTCAGGCTTATCCAAACAGCTAACCATTCTTCCAAGTGCAAGCTTCCTGGGAGGAAGTGCAGGGCCGATGATGGGCCAGGTGTCAAATATATGTCCGCTAGGTTATACAACTGAGGGATGCCACTGCCAGGCCACAGGACCCCAGTGGTGACCAACAACAACACTGAACACTGTCGGAGCTGGAGAACGAGTTCAGCTTCCTAACCCCAGCTCCTAGCACAGGGGCCTGACTGAGCAAGAACATGTTGAATCCTTGACAAATGATTACCAAGTGGCTGAGTGTCTAAGGATCCTACCTTAATATGCCTACTCAGCTGTGTAGGAAACTTTTCTTCTTCCACATCTTTGACAGCTGCTTTGCCTCGGAACAAATCTATGGTCATGCCAGGAGGAAGCAACCCCTGGTGCTGCTGCCACTTCAATGCCTATGAGAAAAGATATGTACAATAATCCACTTGGGTGCTTTTAAGATCAGATCCTGATTGCTCAAAGCCAAGGCCAAAAGGATGAAGTTCAGAGGACACTGTGAGTTATCTAGACCCAACCATCTTTGGCCATCTATACACAACACAACCTGTTTTGGGGTTTTTTTTAACTGAATTATTGAGGTGACACTGGTTAACAAAATTATACAGGTTTTAGGTGCACGATTCTACAACATATCACCTATACACTGTATTGTGTGTTCATCACCCCAACTCAAATCTGTTCATCACCATTTGTTCCCCTAGACCCTCTCCTCCATTTCCCCCAATCCCTCACTCCACCAATCACCACACTTGTCCATGTCCATGAGTTCTCTTTTTTTTCTTCTTAATCCCTCCACCGCCCCCCAGCCAGCCCCACCCCCACAGCTGTCAGCCTGCTCTCTCTGAGTCTGTCTCTATTTTGTTTGTTAGTTCATTTTGTTCATTAGATTCCACACAACACAATCTATGTTCTTGGGTACACAGGCTAATCTCAGGGTGGGCTGAGAATTCTGAGAGCCAACAAGTCCATCTTTTCACACCTATTTTATTAAAAATAAAACCTGGAAACGAAAAATCTTCCATAGTTCCAACATCAAAACACAGCCACTGTTAGCATTTTATGTATTGCCTTCTAATATTCGCCCTTTATACACGTGTTTAATTAATGTAGCTGTAACTATACTCTAAAGTTTTACGTTGTTTTTTTTTTTAAATTGATTTTAGAAAGAGAGGGGGAAGGGAGATAGAGACAGGGGAGATGAGGAGGGAGAGAGACAGAGACAGACAGATAGACATCAATTTGTTGTTCCACTTACTTATTCATTCGTTGATTCTTGTATGTGCCCTGACCAGGGATCAAACCCACAAACTTGATATATCTGGACAACACTGGACAACACCCTAACCAACCCAGCTATTGGGCCAGGGCTATGTGTAAAGTTATATATTCTCCTGTTTTCATCTAACATCAAATCATGCTATGCTATAATTAACATTTCAATGGCTATAAAATATATCCTATCTAGTGGGTATTTAACATTTTATTTAATTAATATAATAATGAACATTTACACACTTCAAATATTTCTCTCATCTAAATAATGCTGCAACAAACATCTTTGGACATAAGGCTTTTTCTATTTGGGGGATATTCCAACCTTAGAATAGACTCCTAGAATAGGAACTACTGAATCCAAAAAAGAACACTAATAATTACAGCTCTTGATATACAGTGACAAACTGTTCTCCCAAAAAGCTGTCAACTTCAACAGTGCTCACAACTATATTATGAGGAGTGAAAGGATCATTGACACTGGAGACAGATGGCCCTAGGCTACAACATTTGCCAAATGTTATTTTTGACTTCCCATTTTTTGAACTAATGAAAAGTAAAAGCCTAATTTCTAAAGCTGTTGAAAGGATACAATAAAATAATATACGTCAAGTCTATATAACTGGTACATGGATCATATTAAGAACACTCAACAGTTTTAGATATCATTTAAAACTCTGCTAATTTACCCTGGATGGTGTCTGAGTGGATTGAGCACCGGCCTGTGAACTGAGAAGTCACCGGTTCGATTCCCAGTCAGGGCACATGCCTGGTCTCCAGTTGGGGGGTGAGCAAGAGACAACCAACTGATCGTGTATCTCTCGCACACTGATGTTTTTCTCCTTCCCTTCCCCTCTCTTTAAAAGTAAATATGTAAAATCTTTTTAAAAAACAAATAAAACTGTGCTAATTTAATGAGTGGAAAGTTATATCCTGCTTTAGTCAGTTCTCTGATTAATCTGAAATTTTCTCCAAGTTTATTAACTAGATATATTTCCTCTTTTGCTTACCATTCATTCATATTCTTTCCTCACTGATCTATTGTCTATTTTTCTTTTGGGGGGGCATTAAAAAATTTTATTGTTTATGCTATTACAGTTGTCCCACTTTTTCTCCCTTTGCCTCCCTCCACCAAGCCTGCCCCGCATCTTTCTTACCAAATCTGTGAACTTTCAATGTGGTCAAGTTATTTCTTATTTATGTTTGCCAAAAGAAAATTTTTTCCAATCTGCCTATTTTTTATTATAATCTTATAGCTTTTTCTCATCTTCAGTTAAACTCTTAAGTGATTAAATTTGTTGACCTCTACCTGAATGTTTACTCCTTAATTATAGGAAGTCCTTCCCTATCAGGAGGTTTGATAATTTATATTACTTTCTAGTTTTTCTATTTTCTTAAAATATATACTTTTAAATCTATCTGAAATTATGCTGTATGAAATGTTAGAGAAGACTCTGCCCTGACCTTTCCCCTCCACTCTAAAGTGAATGCCCCCAAACCATAAGGTGACTAATTCTCCCCTATTACTAGGTTTTGTGATATTCTCGTTATCATCTATTGAATTCTTATAAATAATATGATCAAATTCTTGCACTGTTGTTGCACTGGCTGCAACAAATATTCTTGTGCCCAGTACCAAGATGATTCAAACTATGAACCTTCATAAGATGCTTCAATATTTCTAGGATTAGTATGCTGTCAATACTCTTCCTTCTCAAAACTTCTTTGATGAATATACTTCCAAATTTATTTTTCCAGATGAACATTAAATAGTTCTAATCCTATTGTGATCTTTATTATAATTGTTTTAAATCTAAGAAATGATATCAATCATCGGTCTTATCTGGCAAAATCATGGTTTAATCACTTACTCAAAACTTGTACTTCTAAGTTTTGAAGGATTTTTGTCTTTTAAAAAAATGTAAATTACCTATTTTCCACAAAATTTAGAGCTAGAATTTTTATATTCTACGTTATTAAAAACAAGAGGGCCCTGGCTAGTGTGGCTCAGTGGATTGAGCACCGGCCTGTGAACCAAAATGTCACAGGTTCGATTCCCGGTCAGGACACATGCCTGGGTAGCAGGCCAGGTCCCCGGTTGGGGTTGTATGAGAGGCAACCAATAGATGAATCTCTCTCATCGATGTTTCTCTCCCTCTCTTTCTCTCTCCATTCCCATTTCTCTAAAATAAATAAATGAAATCTTTTTAAAAACTAAAAAGATGTTTAAAAAAAAAAACACAAGAGCTACATTTTCACTGAACTGTCTGACTACTGGTGATATATAGGAATGCAATCAACTTGTATCTGGCAACATCACCAAACTTTTAAATTCTATGATTGTTATAGTTGAAATATGTAATGTTTCTAAATATTATTAATTTTGTTTCTTTCCAAAATTCATGTTATTTTTCACATTTTACTGCAATAATAAAAAAAACTTGTATCTCTCTCGCAACCAAGATTACTTTACCAAGCAAAGCTATCATTCAGAATAAAAGGGCAAAGAGCTTCCCAGACAAGAAAAAAACTAAAGGGGTTCATTACCACCAAACCAGAACTGTATGAAATGTTAAAGGGTTTTCTTTAAGAAGAAGGAAAAAGAAATATGAACAACAAAATGGCAATAAATACATATCTATCAACAACTGAATCTGAAAAACAAAATGAAAAGCAGAACAGAAACAGACTCATAGATAGAACATTTTGACTACTGCCAGATGTGAGGGGGTTTTGGGAAATGGGTGAAGGAGGTGAAGGGATTAAAAAGTACAAACTGGCTGTCATAAAATACACATGGGGATGTAAAGTACAGCACAGGGAGTAGAGTCAATGATATTCTAATAATTATGTATGGTGTCAGATGCAAGATTTATCAGGATTACTGAGTATGTTATGTAATGTCTAATCACTGGGGTGTATACCTGAAACTAATAATGTGTCAATTGTAATTGAAAAATAAAAAAATAAATAAACTTGTATCTCCTCAGAGCCTCACTCCAATCAATGTGTACTCTATGCTGGCTCTTTACCATTAGTCTATAATAGCTTCAAATCACACCCATCTTTAAGAGAAAAAAAATCCCCTCTCTCGCCCTGTGTTCTTTAGCCATTGCCCTCTCCAATCCTCCTCACTGGCACTGTCTGTCTTTAACAACCAAGCCTAATGAGCCATCTACATTCAGTATCTTCACTGCTCAGCTGACTTAATCCTAACTTGCAGCAACATACCTTCTGTCTCCTTTCTCATTTGAAATGCACCTCAAATACCCCAACAGTCAAAACACAACTTTCTGACCTTAAACTTCCTCATGTTCTCTGTTGCTATCAACTTTGATGACCACTCATCTTCCTGAAACTCCTCTCCTGGCTTTTCTGACCGTATTCTCTGAGCTTCTCTTTATCTCTCTGGCTGTTCTTTTTCTATGTTCACTCTATTGACTGTATGTGTTCCCTATACCTTTCTTCCCAAACTTTTACCTTACTTATTCTACCTGCTTTCCTAGAGTAATCATATTTACATGTATGGTTTCAACCACTACTGCAAATTACAAATCTACAGATCTAGCCAAAACCTCAAGGCTGAGTTCCAGATATACAAATCCCTGTATAGTAGTCCCCTCTTATCACAGTTGTACTTTCCAAGACCCCCAGTGGATGCTTGAAACCAGACAGTATTGAATCCTATATATACTATTTTTTCCTCTATATATACATACTTATGATAAGGCTTAATTTATAAATCAGGCACAGTAAGAGAGTAACAATAACAGGATAATTATAACTTAATACTATAAAACTTATGTGAAAGTGGTCTCTCTTCAGATATCTTTTGTTGTACTCACCCTTCTTGTGATGGTGTGAGCTGATACAATGCCTATGTGGTGAAGTGAAGTGAGGTGAATAACAAAGGCACCAGGCTACTACAATGGTTACTTGAACCTAAGCCCCAAGATACCTTTAACAGTCACTGTGATAATCAAGGTGGCTACTAAGTGACTAGAGGGTTGGTGGTGTCTACAGCATGGATATGCTGGACAAAAACATGATTCAGCCCTGGCTGGTGTGGCTCAGTAGATTGAGTGCCAGCCTGCAAACTAAAGGGGTCACTGGTTTGATTCCCAGTCAGGGCACAAGCCTGGGCTGAGGGCCAGATGCCCAGTAAGGGGGGTGTAACAGGCAACCACACGCTGATGTTTCTTTCCCTCTCTTTCACCCTCCCTTCCCCTCTTTCTAAAAATAAATAAATAAAATCTTAAATTAAAAAAAAATAAAATAAAAAAAGAGGGTTCATGTCCTGGTGGGACAGAGTAAATGAAATGAGACTTTATCACGCTACTCAGAACAGCTTGCCATTTAAAACTTACAAATTGTTTATTTCTGGAATTTTCTTTTCTTTCTTTTTTTTTTTTTTGGAATTTCCCATTTAATATTTTCAGACCTCAGTTTAATGCAGGTAAGGGGGGCCACTATACCTATACTGGAAATCTCCACTTGTACATCCCATTGGAACTACATCCAAAACTCATCATTTCCCCATCCCTAGTTTCTACCTCCATCCCCAATCTGCCCTTCTTGTATTCTTTACTCAAGAATACCCAACCCAAGTTACTCAAACCAGAAACCTAAAGGGGCAACCCAGAGTAAAAGCCTCACTCACTCCTCACGTCTAACCAATGAAATGTGGAGGACACATGAGTTTATTTCCACTCTCTAGAAACTGCATTACACTGACAATAAAAGGAATAAAAAAGTATATACCAAAAAAGACAACAAGAACGGAAGAAGAGGTAACAGCAGAAGATAAAGGTTAGTAAAATTTCAGACGCTGAAAAGTGAATGAACCAGTAGTAACTAAGAAGAACAGAGAAAAATGAAACCTAACTAGATAAGGTGGGGATGAGGAATCCACAAAAAGCAAGCCAAATTACCTGGCAAATTCCAAAAAGGTTTAGGAATTGGAGATACCATATACCCCTCAAGGATAAGGCAGGACATGAGAGGGGATCCAGTGTAAACTGGTATACTAAACAGTAAGATTTCTCTACTTTCCACCACCACCAATACCCTCCCACCTGTGGCTCACAGGAGAGTTTATACTTCTCCCATGCAGGCAACTAGAGAACTAGCCTCTGAAAAACCTGGTCAGTCCAAGTGAATATATCTATAGATACTGATACATGAGAATCCTCACAGTTTCCACCCCCTTCCCATATTGAGTTTCCAAATAGCTTTTCAGTGTTTCACTCTTAAATATGAAGCAAAAGCCAAGAATCCTGAAATACTTCAGCAAAGTTCCTAAACATGGGGACCTACACAAATGGGCAGGAAAGGAAAAGGGACTTGGAGAAAATAAGGAAATGCAAGGAGAAAAATAAAACTTTAAACACTTGAATAAAAAAAGAGAAATAAGAAATATTCCATATGCCCTGGCTGGTGTGGTTCAGCAGATTGAGTGCCAGCCTGTGAACCAAAGGGTCACCAATTCAATTTCCAGTCAGGGCACATGCCTGAGTTGCGGGCCAGGTGCCCAGTAGGGGGCACACGAGAGGCACCCACACATTGATGTTTCCCTCTTTCTCCCTCCCTTCCTGTCTCTAGAACTTAATTAATTTTTTAAAAAAGAAAAGAAATATTCCATACATAAATCTCAAAAATTTACCTCAATGTGCCCTTTCTCAGGAAGTTACTAGAAATATTGCATCAAAACAAGGGTTTAAACTATGAAAAGAAAAAAAAGAGAAAACCATGCACCTAAAAAATATGACCCAACAAAAGAGGGAAAGAATTCCCAGGAGGAAGATGAAAGAAGTCCCAGTACAATAACTGCGGCAAACCAAGAAAGCTAGTCCTAATGGAAACAAAAGAGAAGGGCCTCACGGAGGATATCAGCAAGGGAGGAAGGGAGCACTTTTTACGTATGTCAGAAAGATTCAGGCTAAGCTAGCAAGAAGTATTAGAAAACTAGGCAAAAGAAAAAAAATAAGCAATTACTTCAAGGAATCATAGAAATTACATAAATTAAATGTAACTATTTTTGGCTATGAACAGTACTTATGTAAAGATAATAGGACTTTTGGTCAAGAAGGTGGCATAGGCAAACACGGCTCACCTCTTCGCACAACCACATCAAAATTACAACTAAAAAATAGAACCATCACTCAGAACCATCAGAAGTCAAGGTGAATGGAAGTCTGGCAACTCCGAATCGAGTTGAACAGAAGTCTGACAAATACGGAATTGAAGAAACCACATTGATCCAGACTGGTAGGAAAGGTGCGGAAGTGGAATGTGCTGGGGGCACACCCCCATGTGGTGAATAAAAATTCAGGAGGGATATCTTGGGAGTGAGGAATCCCAGATCCACACTAGGCCCCCCAGCCCAGGGTTCCAGTGCCAGGAAGAAAAGTTCCCACAACTTATGGCTGCAAAAACCAGTGGGGATTGAGTCACTGGAAGAAACTGATGGAGCCCCAAGCAGTTCCTCTTAAAGAACCCACACATGGGCTCACCTAACTCAGACTCATTCCCTCTGAGCTCCAGCACCTGGGGAGCACCTTGAAAAGCACCAGTGGCATTGAAAGACAAAATGAATTGTCAGCATCAAGGAATGCAGAGGTTATTGTCCCTTTTCTAAACCCTCCCCACACAGAGCTGGCAAGCTGGTGCCATATCTGAGGCTCCATCAACCTGCCTAACACTGTTTGACCCACCTTGGAGATCCCCAGAGACTCTGCCCCACCCAGCTTACAGGCCCACCCAAGCTGCTTTTCCATATGAAAGGGTGGTCTTGGCTCATGCTTCACAACTTCTTAAATCCTCTCAAACAAGCAACAGCTGCCGTCATAGAGCCCCAAACCCAGCACTAGCAGCAGCCAGCCTAGAGTCACAGCGTGTCTTCACCTGGGAATCTTCATACTCCGTACAGGTAGCAGTCATCTCAGGTTGCTTTATAGCTCAAGCAGGGTGGCCCCAGGCAAAACACAGGAGGGGCTGACCTTGGCCTGCATCACCCAGGAAACTCCAGGGCTAGCACACCCAGTAGACAGCCACAGACCATGTCAGAGCACCACTACCCTGCCTCTGCAGAGCTGATCCTCCACGAAGGATGGAGGTTGGTGGTCAGTGGTCACAGCCAATTCTTGCAGCTGACTGGCCTGGGGAAATCCCTCCCATTGATCTGCCAACAGCAACCAAGACTTAACTACAAGAGGAGAGTATACTCAGACCATACAAAGGGTGCACCTCGAGTACCTGGCTTGGGTAATAGGGAAGATTGTGCCACTGGACCCCATAGGACACCTAACACATTAGGCCACATTACCAAGACACGGAGTCAAAGCAACTCTACCTAATACATAGAAACAAACACAGGGAGCCTACAAAAATGAGGAGACAAAGAAAAACAGCCCAAATGAAAGAACAGATGAAAACTCCAGAAAAAGAGCTAAATGAAATGGAGATAAGCAATCCAGCAGATGCAGTTCAAACCGCCGGTTATAAGGATGTTCAAGGAACTTAGAGAGGACCTCAACAGCATAAAAAAGATCCAGTCAGAAACGAAGGATACACTAATTAAAATAAAGAACAATTTACAGGGAAACAAGAGTAGAGTAGATGAAGCCAAGAATCAAATCAATTTGAAACAGAAGGAAGCAAGAAACAACCACTAACAAAAAGAAAAAAGAATCCAAGAAAATGAGGATAGTATAAGCAGCCTCTGGAACAACTTCAAGAGGTCCAACATTCACATCAGAGGGGTACCATAAGACCAGAAAGAGTAAGAAACTGGAAATCTATCTGAAAAAAGAGTGAAAGAAAACTTCCCCAATTTGGTGAAGGAAATAGACTTGCTAATCCAGGAAGCACAGAAGAGTCCCAAAGAAGATGAATGCAAAGAGGCCCACTCCAAAACACATCATAATTAAATGGCCAAACGTTAAAGACAGGGAGAGATTCTTAAAAGCAGCAAAAGAAGTTAGTTACCAGGTGGCTGCCAGATGGGAGGGTAGTGGGGGAGAATGGGTGAAGAGGTGAGGGCATTAAGAATTACAAATAGGTAGTTACAGAACAGCCATGGGCATGTAGTACAGTATAGGAAATGGAATAGCCAAAGAACTTACACACATGACCCATGGACATGAACAATGGTCGGGGGATTGCCTGAGGGAGTGGGGGGTGCTGGGCGGAGCGGGGCACAGAGGGAAAAATCAGGACAACTGTAACAGCATAATCAGTAAAGTGAATTAAAAAATAAAGATAATAATGTAAACAGTACACTGATTTAATCAAAAGTTGTGATGTAACTATATTGAGAATCTGGAGAAAGAAGAATGCAAGTGCATTCTAGGGAGTGAATATGAGATAAATCATCTTCCAAAGTCAATAGCTAATGTCTTAAAAAAAGAAAAGTCAAGGTATAATAGTATAAACATAATATTTTATTTAGCTATGGAGGTAAATGCTAGGAGAGTTAGAAGTGATTGTAGGAATTAAGACTCAGAAATGGAGAAGGGCAGATGGGATTATTTTTAACTAAAAGCCCTAAATTATGCATATCGATTACTTTCACAAAAAGTAATTTAGGAAAAAAGCAGCTTAATTTTGTATCTCAGAAGCAGTACAAACCTGGAACAAATAGCTTTTTGGTCCTGTTCTAAATGCAGCTTTAGTGCAAAAAAGTTATTTACAGCTCTGTTAATAGCTTGTGCCCTGTGCTATTTCTAAAACATTAGGCCCTAACTGAGTAGCTAAGTTGTTTAGAGCATTGTCCCAATATGCCAAGGTTGCAGGTTCAATCCCAATCACGGCACATACAATAATCAATCAATGAATGCATGGATAAGTGCAAAAATAAATCAATATGTGTGTCTCTCTCTCAAATCAATTTTTAAAAAACTTATGTATTAGTCTAGGTAGCTCTATAATAATAATAACACTAAAAATACTGCTACAAATTTAAAAAATATCACCACCAGCACCTACTGTTTACTAGGTGTTTACAAGGTACTAGGCAATATAGGAAATGCTTTAAGTGCATTATATCATTTAATCCTTACTACAGCACCATGATGAATAAATGGGATCCGAAAAGTTAGGTGACATGCCCAAGACCACATAGCTAGTAAGTGAGAGAGCTTGGATTCTAACTAGGGTTAATACTTGTTCCAATTTGCCTGGGACAGTGTCCTGGCACAATTACCAACAGTGCCCTTAAGTTACACTAGATGGAATGATAAGTTCTATGGTCACTCTAACTCTGACTCTAGAGCTTTTGCTCTTAATCCCTCATCTGTGATGCTCTCCCAGGAAAGGTGAGGGTGGTATGGTACCGCTGTTAATACAAAAAGCTCCATAGGTAATCCTCAATACTCAGGATGTCTGATATCTTTAGTTCATACATATAGTTTACATACAGGGTTATTTTAGTTCCTCGGACTTCAATTACCTGTCCTAGTAATGCCATGAGACGAGATGGAGGCACCACGCTGACTTCCCCAGCTAAGGCCTGGGCAATTGCTGCTCTTCTCTTCTCTTTGCTGCTTCCATCTGGGTACGCCTGAAAAAAAAAGAGGGAGTAGCATTATTGCCAACAGATGGCTACAAGATAAGAGTGTGCTTAATTAAAAAAAAAATCATCAAGCAGAAACACTCAAAAAGGAAAACATGGAAAGAAGTTACCCTGTTAAACAGGGAGTTAATTAAATCAATTAGTTTTTTAAAATGACTTTATAATTCTTCCCACTTGCATTTCAAAAGTATGAGCTGGGAGGAAACTGAGATCAGCCAACCCACAGTTATTTCTGAAAAGAGTTCATGTAAACCATGCCAAAGCCAGGGTTGTTTTTACAGTTTTTAGAAAATCTGCAAAGCCAAGGATTCTTTTATATTCTTTGGTAATTTCTTTTAGTCAAATGCCCCAGCTCAGAAGTTTTTCACCATCTCTAACTTAAATCTTGGTAATCCTTTATATTCATGGTTTCTGTGAGTTTACACTAACTTTCCATTATCCAGTGTCTAGTAAATTCTCCTTCCTCCCATTTAGACTAGTAAAAGGCTAGGTGAGAAAGAATGAATGTATATACAAAAAAAGGCTTCAAAAGAATAACAGTATCAGTCACCATGCTCTACTAGTAAGCATTATCAGCTGAGAAGTAAAAGCATGAGTTTAATCTTGGCTGGTGTGGCTCAGTGGACTGGGCGCCGGCCTGCAGATGGAAGGGTTGCTGGTTCGATTCCCAGTCAGGGCACATGCCTGAGTTATGGGTCAGGTCCTCAGTTGGGGGCATGCAAAAGGCAACCAACTGATGTTTCTCTCCCCCTCTCTCTCTCCCTCCTTTCCCCTCTCTAAAAATAAATAAATAAAATATTTTCAAAAAATAATAATTTTTTTAAAAAGCATGAGCTTCTAAGAACTGAAAGAAAGAGGTGGAAGGAAATGGCAATTGTCAGTAGCAAGGGACACAAATGCACAGTGAACATATCAGCAGTCAGGTAGCACTTAAGGACCAGACAAGTACTTGGAATAATGAGGAAATGATATTAGAATAAACATTCTGTTTCTTTACTAATTGACACCCAAGTGTCTAAAAATGGGGTATGTGGGGAAAGGGAAGGCCCTCCAATATTGAGAAAACTGAACAAGATTAATCTCTTTAACATGTGCAAATTTAAAACAACATATGTAAATAGAAGTCATTATAAAAAATTAAAATCACATAAGTAGCCAATAAAATGGTTTAAAAAGATTTCATTATTGTAACAAGTTTCTTTTTGTTACCACAGTCATACCTCACGAGGATCAAAATAAGACCTGGCCAAGAGGTTCTCCAGATGAATATACCGCTCCGGCTGTGTTTGTTTTAACATGATCATAGGATCAGTCTGTCTCAGAAGTGACCTGGCAGCCCCCAGTTCACGGAGCTCTATCAATTCCAGAACAACCTAGAAAAGTGAAAGAAAATGGCTGTTTCAATGCATTCTCTTAGTAATACTTCCTTTCAGTACAATTTCTTGTGCAGAAATGGCCTGTCAAAGTAATTTCCTATATTGGGAAATGCCCCTTCTCCTTTTCAGGTGGACAACTGAAGTAATTATAAATAATAACTTCAACACTTTAACTTCCATCCTCCATTTTAATCTACCAATCTCCTCTCCTCTCCAGCCACTTTTTCAAAATATAGATGCTGAACAAAACTGAAGATGGTAGTATCTCCATGGGTTCCAGAGAAATCTTTTTCCAACTATCAAAATTTTCTTTGGGGAATTACAGAACTCATATGGATTGCAAAGAAAAAAACCAACTACCCTATTTTTAGAAACACTACATCCTTACATACAGAAACTCCACTCTGTTCTTTTATATAATACATACTTTGTATGATCTTTATCCAGGTTTCCTAGCATAGAGCTTCTAAAAAGCCTGAAATTTCACCAGTGATAGGAGTATCTTTGTTATTAATGAGCCCCCTGTACCACACTTGAGTTTGTGCTAAAAAAGGTAGCTCAGGATAGGGGCTGGTGACCAGAAAGCCCAACCATGTGATTGAAAGATTGAGGCTTTTGGTTAGTCCAATCTCCAGGGAGCTGAAGATTGAATGAAACCCCAATAAAAATCCCAGTGGAGTTTCCTGGTTGGTGAACGCATCACTATGCCAGGTGAAACAGACACTGAGTCCATGGAGAGAGGGCACTGGAAGCTCTATGTTCAGGATCCTCCCAAGACCTCACCCTGCGTGTCTTCTTTCAGCTGGTTCCGGCCTGTATCCTCAATAATAAAACTGCAATCACATAGTGCTTTCCTTGTTATAAGTCATTCTAGTAAATTACCAATTCTGAGGGAGTCATAGGGACCCCCAAATTTGAAGCCAGCTGGTCAGAACTGCGGATGGCATGAGACCCCAAAGTGCAACCGGTATCTCAAGTATGGTCAATCTTCTGAAGAACTGAGCCCTTAATTTGTGGGGCCTGCACTAACTTTGGGTGGTTTGTGCCAGAACTGAATTGCAGTACACTAGTTGGTGTCAGAAGAGGTCACTGAATGATCGATTAAGAAATACTTTCAATTTGGGAAAATCTTGGCTTTTTCCAAGAGAGGAAAAAAATACAAAGTAGCACTCAAGACTTGACAGTGTAAGTTTTAAGGGCTATTACGCCCGACGGTGCTTGCAGGAATGCTCACTAGTGCTTCCCAGCTAGGGAAGCCCACAATAAACCAACCCTCAGGAATCACCTCCACTCTTACCTGTTCATAGAGGTCAATAAGGGTTTTGTCTGGCAATTTCAGAGACTGTATAGCCTGTAAGACAGTGTCCCAGTGGCCACTATTAATGTCAGCCACAAAACTCTCAATGCTGTCCACGGTGTTCAGAGACACAGTAGTCTCCTCCTGTAAGGTGGCTAATGCCCGGTGTAAACTGTTCTCCTTCAGGTACTGCATGATAAGACGGATCACACTGAAAAAAGAAAGCATGTCATCCAGTTCAGGGATCCTCACTCACCAGAGAGACCACAAAATAAAGCCCATATCAGGTTATTTCTCCTTCCCAACCATCTTCCTTTTACTACCTACTTTCCATTTGTTTATCATATAAGAAAAACTTTTCAAAAATCACAGAAGCTAAGTTACAGGAGACTTCGGGGATCTATTCCTACCTCCACCTCAGAAACAGGAGAGCTAGGGTTCAGAGAGGGGAAATAATTTGCCCAACGTCTCACAGTCAGCTAAAAAGAGAGTTGATACCAAAGTAACCCTCTTACTTCCAAGGCCAGAGACCTTCGTACTATGCCAAGTTTCTTACTAACTTGTACAATTATATTTTTGCACACTTT
Organism: Mormoops blainvillei; assembly: GCA_004026545.1. Taxonomy (NCBI): domain Eukaryota; kingdom Metazoa; phylum Chordata; class Mammalia; order Chiroptera; family Mormoopidae; genus Mormoops; species Mormoops blainvillei. The sequence goes on along the minus strand of PVJD01003514.1, from coordinate 107,291 downwards.
AGTGAACTATTTAAACCTAGTCTAGTCATTGACACAAATACTCTAAATGCCTGTAGGATGATTTGGTTCCTTTTTAAAATGACAATCAAAAAATGTGAACTGAGGTATTCTTAATAAGGATTTGTTGAACACAAATAAGTAGAGCTATGCTGTATGTAAAAGTAATGCAAAGCTATGTGTCCTCATTTGCAAAAATAATACCGACCTACTGCCTTCAGTTTCCCAAGGAAAAGAGGAGCCAGATAATTGCCAAATATTGAGAGAATAAGCAACCATTTTCAACATGTGACAGAAAACTTATAAATTATTTATACTTAAATATGTTTACAGTTAAAGTGTCTTGATCTTGAACTTAATCTAGTAAAGAATCTGTTCCTATGTACTGTAAAAGTTCACTATAAGTTTTTTTCTTTCCTTACATGCGGCTCACACCATATTTCTTTTTCTTTAAGATTTTTTATTTATTTATTTTTAAACAGAGGGGAAGGGAGGGAGAGAGGGAGAGAAACATCCATGTGTGGTTGCCTCTCACACGCCCCCTACTGGGGACCTGGCCTGCACTGCAGGCATGTACCCGGACTGAGGAATAGAACTGGTAATCCTTTGGTTGGCAGGCCAACGCTCAGTCCACTGACCTATACCAGCTGGGGCTCAGGCTATATTTCCACTAGACAGCGCTAGTACAGAGGATCAGATTGTCATAGGGAAGGGCTTTCAGAATGGTATTCAGTTAATTTACTCTGGGGAGAAATAAGTCATAAAATAATAACCAATGTTTATTATGTATTTACGGTATACCAAGTACTCCTCAAAACAATCCTATGAGATAGGTTATTACTATTATGTCCATTTTACAGATGAGGATCTCACCGAGTAACAAATAAGTGGGAAAATGAAAATTCAAACTAACAGTGTGGCTCTTGAGCATACATCCCTGACAGGAAAGCAAACACTCTCCTCTTTAGAATCCCTGTAGAAGGAAACTGATCATTGCTATTTACAGTAGTCTTTTTTCTCATAGCTCCTTTAAAAGACACTCAGGTTTAAATCCCTACTATTCCAGTACCTATTATCTTCTTTAACACACTTCCATTTGCACTCCCAAAATAAGACACTCTCCTTGAAAGACCTCTTATTTGACATAACCAAAATCGAAGTTGCTTCCTTCAAACACAATGTAATACATAGAGCTTAAAACTTTGGAGATCAGCTGGGTTTTGAATCAGAGTACTATCACTTACTAATTGTGAGCTTGGCAAGTCAGTTACCTCTGTGCCTGTTTCCTCACCTGCTAAGAAAAATACCTACTCTGTAGCCTTGGTGAAAGGTTTAACTATACTGCTTACAGCATGAATAACAGAAAATACTTAACAAATAGTAGCTACTATTGATAATAAAAATGTATAGCAGCCTAAGACTGGAAGAATGGTTGGTGTCCACTATTACTCAAGTCCCAAAGCATGGAATCCTTTCCAACTCCTGCCCTTGACTTCATTGTTTTAACTCCAGCCCTTGTTATCATTCTTCTTTATTTTTCTCCACAATACTTATCATCTCTTAAGCCTCATATTTTACTTATTCTTTTTGTCTTCTGTTTACCTTCCCCAATCACTATGCACACCCTTAAGGGCAAGGATTTTTGTCTTTTTTTCATTACTGTATCCCCCAGGCCTAGAACAATATATAGTAGACTTTAGTATTTGGTGAATAAATAAATCCCCTTTCATCCTACAGTAGGTTTTCTGGAGAAGTCTTCTCCCTTACGAACACTCAGGACACAAATGTTGTCTGATGACTTAATTATTAAGTGTTGGCAAGGTGGAAGATGATGTTCTGGAAAACTTCACTAAGGACCTCCTTTAGTCACTCATTAATCCCCGCCCCAATCTATCATCCTTCTGGCCCAACCTCCAGATTGCCTCTCCTTTGTAGCTACAAAGAACTCACAGACTAACCAAAACTGAGCGCCAAATAGAGCCTGATAGAATAGCTAGTTGTTCATTCATTACGAAGGTGGTGATCGAGCCTCTATGGTGTGCTAGGCACGGAACTATAAGAAGAGCCTCTAGGCGCCCACACATGCTAGTAGGGTGGACAGAAAAACAGTGACAACACTGGATTAAATGCTGTGCAGAGGAAAGCAAAGGGGCCGTGTAAGCACATAGGAAACAAATCGCAGTTATTTAACGGGGCCAGGAAGAGGCCGCAGAGAGCAGGAAGGCCGAGTCCAAGCCCCCTCGCGCAGGTAATCAGACTGGAGCCTAGAATGGAGGAGTAATTTGATCAGTCACTGAGAGCGCCGCCAGGAGTCGGCGATGGCTATAACTCGGGTCTTCAAGGAGTATCCTTCGCCCGGCTCCCCGCCGCCTCCCACGGGGCTTTGGGCTTCTCGTCCGCTACTTCCTCGTGGGCCCGCCTCCGAGGTAGCCAGATCCAAGAAACTTCTTTTGTGGGCAAGGAAATGCCCCTCAACCCCCTAGCCTCTCGGACACCCCCCGCTGAGCACCTTCCACGCTACACCCTTCACGTCCCGGCCCCCGCCACTTCCCGAACATCCACCGCAGGACTCACTCCGAGGACTCGATTTCGATCGACATTGCGTTATATTCGCGGGCGTAGGCCCCAGTCCACTACCAGGCCTAGTCGCGCAACACACCGACGACACCTCCGGCGGCCGCCCTACGTTACTTCCGCTCGACGTCCGATGCCCGCCCTGCGGGTGACGTGTACGGAAAAGGGGAGTGGAGTACGTGAGGGGCGGAGCCTCTAGGGGCTGTCAAAAGCAAGAGACGCGCCTGCTCCGGAGAATTCTCCAGTCTAGCCTCTGGAGGAAATCTCTGCTTGGAAGCCATGTATGGAAGTTTTGCTTTCATTTGATATAATTAGTTGATTATACTTAAAGATAGGATTTAATTTACAATACTGGCAGGTTAGTACATTCGAAGCCAGTGAAACAATAGCCAACATTTGCAGGTACAGTTAAGAATTAATTTGTTGACGTGGGGATGATGGGATGGGGTGAAACGCAGAGGGGATAAAGGGGAAGAAAACAATGAGACAACTGCAATAGCATAATCAATAAAATATACAAAAAAGAATTAATGACTGAATCCAATACACTGTTTAATCAGTCTAATTACGAAAAGTTTGGAACCCAGTTATGATTTTCATACCCACTTGTGAGAAGAGTTAAATTACTTACAGCATTTTCAACTAAGTATTTAGTTGCAAGGGTTTCATTTCAGTGGTACTAGAAAAACAAACCAAATGCAGATGTGTACAGGGAGATTTGAGATTCCTCTGAAGAGACTTTAAACTATGCATTTTAAATTAGTAGAGACAACTGAAATGTAGAGCTATCAATGAATTTCATAAATAAAGGTGTTTTAAAAATATTTTATTGCCATTTTATATAAATTTTAAAAAATTTGCAGCACAATGGTATGAAATATGTGTTGTGAAAAAAACCTGTTGAAATGATTTATTTGGAAATATTCTGTTGGCTTTCAGTCTCACCTGATACTGTCCCCAAACTGCCACAGAACTTTCCTGCAGTCTCTTAAATACTGCTTTTTTTTTTCTTTAAAAACATTTCTCTATTTCCCATCAACTCTTGAAAGACATGATCTCCAAATCTCAAAGTTCTGGGAGTCTAAATGTTTGCTCCAACATGTGGTGAGATAAACTAGATGAGTGTATGATGCCTGAGATACTCTCACAATCCCACCCCATGACATAACATAGAAAAGTTAACATCTTTCTTGAAAAGAAGAGCCAGCTAATTTTCAACAATAGCATATACCTTCATTTTCTCTATCTAGTATTTGTCATGTTATTCTTCCTTTAATTGAGGTTACTTCCCTATTTTGTTTATACAAATGTCTTCTCTATAATTACTTAACACCAGGTTTTATTCTAGTGTCCACCACATCTCTGCTGTCATTTAAATAGAATGGTGTCTCTTCTTATTCTAACGGGTGTGGAACAAAGTTCAGAACTTAGGGTGCCCAGGAATATAGGGAAAAAAACCTACAGCCGCCCTGGCTGGTGTGGCTCAGTGGATTGAGTGCCCGCGTACAAACCAAAGGGTCACTCGTTCGATTCTGGGTCAGGGCACATGCCTGGGTTGCAGGCCAGGTCCCTGGTAGGGGTGCACGAGAGGCAACCACTATTAGATGCTGCTCTCCCTCTCCTTCTCCTTCCCTTCCCCTCTGTCTAAAAATAAATACATTTTTTAAAAAGAAAAATAAACCCCACAGCCATTGCTTGGGGGACGGGGAAGCACACACACCGGTTGAGAGGTACTTTGCATATCAGTAACAGCTGGCCAGTGTTATGATCATTCTAAGTAGCTGTGGCAGCCTACTGGAGGCCAGGGAGCTGGGTGTGACTTTAACCCGTGATGTAGCCTGGAGGCGGTTACCTGACTGCTGAGCCTGTAAGAGAGCAGGAAGGCAGTTGCTCTGAGTCTGGGGCCACACCTGCCCAGACTAACAATGGCAGCCAGAGAGAGGCAGAAGATACCAGAGAACTGGCAGATGGAGTCAGTCGATTGTGGGAGGAGTCAGAAATGCAGTTACAGAGGCAGCACTGGAATTTAAACTAGGGCGGGAACCATTTCCTCACCCTCTACTGTGCAGCTTAAAAAGGAGAAGAAAAGCAGGATGTCGCAGCTGTACAGAGCTCTCCTGACCATGCAGCTTGGGAAGGAGAAGGGCCATGAGGGGGGTAGTAGTGAGGGAAGAGACATGCTGTCTGTAGTAAAAAAATTTTGCCATGCAATTTGAAAGAGCAGTGAGAAGGGAGAAGTAAACATTCTGGCTGACTTCAGAGCTGCAAAGGATTTCCTTGAAAGATCCTGACCAACTGCACCTGGATTTTATCTGGACTTTTAAGACCTTTGCTTTCTTACGTTCCAAATCATTTATTTGATTCTCCACTTCATTCACTCTACTGTTGTTTCCCTGTAAATTGTCCTTTATTTTAATTAGTGTATCCTTCGTTTCTGACTGGATCTTGTTTATGCTCCTGAAGTTCCCTCACTAAGTTCCCTGAGCATCCGTATAACCAGTCTTTTGAACTCTGCATCTGAGAGATTGCTTACCTCCATTGTGTTAAGTTCTTTTTCTGGAGTTTTGATCTGTTTTTTCATTTGGGACATTTTTCTTTGTCTCCTCATTTTCGCAGCCTCCCTGTGTTTGTTTCTATGTATTAGGTAAAGCTGCTTTGACTCTGTATCTTGGTAGTGTGGCCTAATGTGTTAGGTGTCCTATAGGGTCCAACGGCACAGCCTCCCCTATCACCCAACCCGGGTACTCAAGGTGCGTGCACCCTTTGTGTGGTCTGAGTACACCCTCCTCTTGTAGTTGAGCCTTGGTTGCTGTTGGTGGATCAATGGGAGGGATTTCCCCAGGCCAATTCGCAGCAAAGTTTGGCTGTGATCACTTACCACCAACTTCCACCCTCCAAGGAGGATCAGCTGTGTAGGGGCAGGGTGGTGCTCCGGTGTGGTCTGTAGCTGTCCAGTGGGGGTATTGGCCCTGGGGTGGTGCAGCCATAGTTTTGCCTGGGTTTTGCCTGGGTTTTGCCTGAGGCATCCTGACTGAGCTGTAAAACAATCTGAGATGGCTGCTACTTGTGCTAGGCTTGGAGATTCCCAGGCGAAGCCAAGCTGTGACTCTAATCTGGCTTTCCAGGGTTCACTGAAGCCAGCTGTTGCTTGTTTGATAGGATTTAGGAGCCAAGACCAACCATTCTTAAGAAAAGCAGCTTGGGTGGGCTCATAAATTGGGTGGGGCAGACTCTGGGGATCTCTAAGGTGGGTCACGGTGTTAGTCATACTGATGGAGTCTCAGATATGGCACCAGCTTACCAGCTCTGTTGGGGCTGGGTTTAGAAAAGGGACAATGGCTTCTGCTCACCTTGATGTCAGACACTTCAGTTTCTTCCTGTACACCACTGGTGCCATTCAAGCTGCTCTCCAGGTGCCGGAGCTCAGAGGGAGTGAGTCTGAGTAGGTGATTCCATGTGTAGGTTCTCTAAGGGGAACTGCTTGGAGCTCCATAAGTTTCTTCCAGCGACTCAATCCCCATTGGTTTTTTGCAGCCATAAGTTGTGGGAACTTACCTACCTGGCACTGGAATCCTGGGCTGGGGGGCCTGGTGTGGGTCTGGGATTCCTCGCTCCCGAGATATCTCTCCTGAGTTTTTATCCACGTGGGTGTTGGACCAGCGTGTTCTGCTTCTGTGCCTCTCCTACCAACCGGATGGAGGTGATTTCTGACATTCTTGAGTGACGGTTGTTCTATATTTTAGTTGTAATTTTGTTGTGGTTGTGTGAAGAGGTGAGCTATGTCTGCCTACACTGCCATCTTGGCCAGAAGTTGCTTCATTATGTTTTTAGTAGTATGTAACTGAGCAAACCAGGGCTCGGCCTGTGTCTCCTTGATACATGGTCCAACAATTAGTGTGTGATTGCCTCTCGTGCACCCTGTACTGGGGACCTGGCCCGCAACCCAGGCATGTGCCCTAACTGGGAAATCGAACCAGCAACCGTTTGGCTTGCAGGCCAACGCTCAATCCACTGAGATATATCAGCCAGGGCGGAAACAGGTTTTTATAAACAGGGTTCCAACCTCGGGGGGCCTGAGAGCCTCCCGCTCAGAGCCCTCCTCTCCCATGAGACCCAGCACTTCCCTTGTCCCCAAAAGCCTATAAGCCAAAACCATGCCCAGAAGTTCCCCATATTCTTATCCGATCTTAAGCCAGCTGCGCAAACATATCTCCATCCCTCCTGGAATGTGCACTTGTGGGTTTCAGAGTCTCCGTCCTCCTGCAGCAGCTCTCTCCTTCAGGACCTGGGATATGCTGTCCTCAGCCTTCATGTAATGGTTCAGGAAAACATGTGCTGTGTTAACACAGGATCATGGTGGAGTCCAGAGAGGCACACGTCCCAAGAGAGTGACTTGTCCGTACTTCCGTCAGAGAAGCTGAAGTCTTCAGTTCATTCCTAGTCACAGTTCAGCTGCAAGCATCTTCCATGAGCTTGTTCTTGGTTAGGCAATTCCCCGCACAGCTCCATCAGCTCTGCTGCAGTCTTCTCCTTCTTACTCCAGACCTCGTGGTATGCTCCTACTCCAAACCACATGGCTTCCCCCTTACACACCAGACCTTGTAGCCAACTCCCATCTACACCCTTTCAGAGGAGTCTACGCCCTTTCAGACTACATTGCTTCTCCTCATAGTGGACCTCATCTCCTCTTTCAGCCCGTCCTCATTTTAAATGCTTGTCCTGGAACCTCCTATGTGACCTGATATCCAGCCCCTCCTATGATGTGCCATTTTTGCCAGTTCCCTTGTATGTTTTACCTTCTTTCAGTTTGCTGCCATCTTTAGTCAGAGCAAGGGTTCCTAGAGACTTCCAGGTTGGGCATTGGCCCCTGCCTCTCACACGGGTGCTGTGTAAGCTCCCCCGACCCCCATGTCACAAGTTACTATGTACTCTTAAAGTCACTACACCTTTTGCCCTGGACAGTAGACCTCTTCATTCAAAACAGTCACGGCTATTAACTTTCTATTGTTTTGCAAAGTATCTTGAATGCCGCCCCTTCCTCCAACCAAGTGTTGTGGGGGTTTTCTCCTATTTTCAGGGGACTTCTGCTCTGCACCCTACAGTTACAGTAATGCCCAAGGATTTAAATACAGAAATATATATTATTATATTTTATAACAAATTTATTTATTTTTATATGTTAGACTTTATATTGATTTTTCATGCCTGTGTAAGTAGATTATATGTTATCCATGAATTTCAGAACACCAAATATTTGGACGGACTTGACCAATTAGTACTTGAGAGCATGTTGGGAAGATCTTCATCAGAAGCGATGCCAACATAATGATTCCAATCTTTTATTTCTTATTCTCTTTTTTTAATCTTACAAAGATATCTTAGAAAATGTCTCTGTGATAAACATTTATGTAAAGTAAGGCAATTGCTTTGGTTTCACTTTAGTTTCTTTTTATTCAATCAATTACAGTTATAGTTAAATTGATTACTTTTTCTCTAAAAAATAGTATATATTCACCCTGACCAGCGTGGTTCAGTTGTCGGTTGGGTGTCGTCCCGCAAAACAAAATGTCGCTAGTTCAATTCCAGGTCAGGGCACATCCTGGGTTGTGGGTTCTGTCTTGGATCAGGGTGCATTCCATAAGCAACCAGGTGTAGGGGGAGGAGTGCATATGGGAGGCAATGGGTCGATGTTTCTCACATCAATGTTTCTCTCCCTCCCTCTCCAGAAATAAATAAAATTTAAAAATATATAGCTTGTATTCTATGATCCTATTTCATAAAAGCACAGATCTACAACACCTTACCTGCAGTTCTGAAATCTAAAAAGCTGTTAAAATTAAAGGCATTTATTTTATAAATCATTTAGCATCAAAATATGTCCTAAGTTTAATTGAGGCTATTTGCAGTCTTTTAAACATCTCTGCATGTGAGTATTCATATTTAGAAATGTTATATAATTATGTAGTACTGCCTAGGTAAAGGATATACAGCATATATAAGTATGTCATGTTATCTTTTCAAAATATAAAACACTTTAAATCCCAGTCCTGGCTGGTGTGCATCAGTGGGTTGGATGTCGTCTCATAAACTGAAAGGTCACAGGTTCGGTTCCTGGTCAGGACACACGCCTCGGTTGTGGACCAGGTCCCAGGTTGCTGGGCACGCGAGAGGCAATCTGTTGGTGTTTCTCTCACACATGGATGTGTCTCTTTTTCTCCCCCCCTTTCCCTCTCTAAAAATAAATAAAATCTTTTAAAAAAAAACAAAACTTCAAATTCCAAAGTATGTCTAGCCTCAAAATTTTCAGAAAAATTATTGTGAACCTGTTCTTTCTTTCTATCATCTATCTATCTATCTATCTAATCTACTGTACACATATGTAATAACTCTGAATAATATTCACCTAATATCATCTGGGTGGTAGGATTTGGGCTAATATTTTATTCTCTTCACTTTTCTGCATTCTTTTTTATAAACATGTGAAAATAAAACCTTTTTAAATTTCAAGAAGTTACAGTACTGTCAATGTAAGAAACATTCAAACCTGTAGAGAATTTTTGTGAGTTTATTTGAGCCAAACTGACAACAATTGCCAGGAAGCAAAATCTCAATGGATTAAGAAATGCTCCCGAAAATTGCAATTTTGCGCCTTACTTTATACATTATAATCAAAGGAAAAAGTGTAAGGGGGTTACATGAAGTCCATTGGCAATAGACTAGGGAGGTGAGAGAAAACAAAGCCAGGTAACCTCTGGGGTTGGATAAAAAGTAAAATAATAAACACATCTTTTACATAGATGGGTATAGGATAGTTAGCAGTCAATAATTAACATTAGCAATAACAGTGAGGAGATTTGTGGTCTCCCCCTGGTGTGGTGCCTGTGCTTTGAGGGGTCCAGAAAAAAGAAATTTGACATTCCAAAGTTAAGTTACTGTAGATGCAAAAAGACAACAGATAATCTCAGCTAAGGTAAGACAGACCTTTGTTAGGGAAAAATACCAGCCTAGGACATGACTACTTGCCAGAAACTGCTTTCAGTTAGAAAGTTTTAATTTTAGACCATCCAACGTTGTTACTTTAGATCTCTTGGGTTTGTAAGGGTGCCAAGCAGGCCTCCCATGAGTTTGTCAGGTTTTGCATGTGGCCCCTTTTATTCCACAATACTTAAAGGTGAAAATGTCAATTATCTGAAAAATTAATTTACATGGGAAAATTCAATCTCTGATAATTGTAGTTTTAGAGATATACAAATTACCTCTAAACTAGTGAAAATGGGGAAACTAAGAAAACAATTCCATTTATGACTGCATAAAAAAAAAATTGCCCTGACTGGTATAGCTCAGTTGGTTGGGCATCATTCCACAAACGGAATGGTCACCACTTCAATTCCTGGTTAGGATACATGCCTGGGTTGTGGGTTGGGTCCCTGGTCAGGGTGTGTGTGTGAGGCAGCCAATTGATGTTTCTCTCTCACATCGATGTTTCTCTCCCTCTCTTCCTCCCTCCCTTCCCCTCTCTCTAAAAATAAATAAATGAAATCTTAAAAATAAAATATCTAAGAATAAATTTAACCAAGGATGTAAAAGACCTGATCTCAGAAAATCATAAGACACTGAAGAAAGAAATTGAAGAAGATACAAGTAAGTGAAAGCATATACTGTGTTCATGAATAGAAAGAATTAACATCATTAAAATGTCCACACTACTCAAAGCCATTTATAGATTCAACACAATTCTATCAAGATACCAATCATGTATTTCACAGAACTAGAACAAATATACCAAAAACATATGTGAAATCACAAAAGATCCCTATTGGCCACAACAATCTTGAGAATGAAGAACAAAGTTGGGGGTCCCTAGCTGGTGTAGCTCAGTGGATTGAACATTGGACTGTGAAGCAAGGGGCTGCCAGTTTGATCCCCAGTCAGGGCACATGCCTGAGTTGCAGGCCAGGTGCCCAGTTGGGGGTGCATGAGAGGCAACCACATATTGATGTTTCTCTCCCTCTCTTTCTCCCTCCTTTCCCTGCTAAAAATAAATAAATAAAATTTTTTAAAAAAGAACAAAGTTGGAGGAATCACATTACCTAATATCAAACTATACTATAAGGCCACAGTAATCAAAACAACATAGTACTGGCATAAAAACAGACGCATAGATCATTGAAACAGAATAAAGAGCCCAGAAATAAACCCACACCTTTATGATCAATTAACATTTGACAAAGGAGACAAGAATATACAATGGGCTAAAGATAGTCTATTCAATAAAAGATGTCATGGAAATAGGACAGATAACATGCAGAAAAACGAAATTAGACCACTTTCTTACACCATATACAGAAATAAACTAAAAATGGATTAGAGTTCAGTGTAAGACTTGAAACCATAAAAATCCTAGAAGAAAACATTGGCAGTAAAATCTCAGACATTTCTCATAGCAATATATTTTTTTCTGATATACTCCTTGGGCAACGAAAACAAAAGAAAAAATAAACAAACGCAACTACATCAGACTGAAAGGGTTTTGGACAGCAAAGGAAGCCATCAACAAAATGAAAAGACAACCCACTGAATGTGAGGTTAATAACACAAATTTATGAAGAACTTACACAATTCAACACCAAAAAAAAAAAAAAATCTAGCTTAAAAATGGGCAAAGGACCTGAATAGACACTTTTCCAAAGAAGACATGCAGATGGTTATTAGGCATATGAAAAGATGCTCAATGTCAGTAATCGTCAGAAAAAAACAAATTAAAGCCACAATGAGATATCACCTCACATCTGTCGGAATGACTGTTATCAATATGTGTGTCAACAACCAAGTGCTGGTGAGGATGTGGAGAAAAGGGGATCCTCATGCACTGTTGGTGGGAATGCAGACGGGTGCAGCCACTGTGGAAAGCAGTATGGAGTGGCCTCAAAAAGTTAAAAATGAAACTGCCTTATGACCCAGCAATTCCGCTTCTGAGAATATATCTGAAGAAGCCTGAAACACTAATTCAAAAGACTCTATGCACCTCTATGTTCATTGCAGCATTATTTACAATAGCCAAAATTTGGAAGCAGCCCAAGTGCCCATCAGTAGATGAGTATATAAAAAAGCTGTGGTACTTTTACTCAATGGAATACTATTTGCCATAAAAAAAGAAGGAGATCATACCTTTTGCAACAGCATAGATGGACCTGGAGAGTATTATGCTAAGTGAAATAAACCAGTCAGAGAAAGACAAATACCATATAATTTCACTTGTATGTAGAATCTAATAAACAAAATGGAAACAGACTCATAGATAGACTGAGAGTTGTCAGAGGGAAGGGGGTTGGGATGGCTGGGTGAAAAAGGTGAAGGGATTAAGGAAAAAAAAACCCTCATAGACACAGACAACAGTATGGTGATTACCAGAGGGAAAGGGGGTGGGGGGAGTTAGAAGAGTGTAAAGGGGAGATAAATGGTGACAGAAGACTTGACTTTGGGTGAACACAAAATACAATATACAAGTGATATGTTATAGAATTGTATGCCTGAAACCTATGTAATTTTATTAACCAATGCCACCTCAATAAATTAGATTTAAAAAAATTGTTAAAGAAAAGAAAGCCCTGATTGATGTGACTCGGTTGGATGTTGTCCTGCAAAACAAAAGGTCACCAATTCGATTCCTGGTTGGGACACATGTTTAGGTTGCAGGTTTGGCCCCCTGTCGCAGTGCATATGAGAAGCAACCAATTGATGTTTGTCTTTCACATTGATATTTCTCTCCCTCTCTTTCTCCCTGCCTTCCCCTTTTTCTAAAAATCAATTATTTTTATCTATATTTTTAAATAAAATATTTGTTTTAGAAAAGAAAAAACTAGCGGTGAGTGGGTGGCAGAGTATAAGCTGGATTCTATCTGCTTTGCTTGAGAAAATCCCTAGGGCCAAGTGGCCTGTTTCAAGTCAGATCTTGTTATTTGCAGTGGGTGTCTGTGGTTTATGCATCCACAGCAGTTAGATCATCGGACACCATTTTTCAGAAATGAAACTTTATCTTTATAGTTAGAAGTCACAGATGTATTCTTATCCTTTGCTTCTTAGATGTAGTGGATTTTTAATCTCTGATTGACAGGCAATGCCCTGACATCACAAACTCTCCTCATCCATGTTTACTCTGTAATAACTGATTTGAATATAACATTTTTGCTACCATATGTAATGAAACTACAATCTTTACCTCATTAGGGGGATTCCCCCCTAAAATAGCTGTTCATATTTGTTCTGTGTATACCACCTATATAACCCATCAATTTCTGTATTCTTTCCAAACAGAAAGTATAAGCTTTTCTCATCTTGCTGATTCCTTATTAGCAAACTGATAAACTTTGGCAATTACTAAAGATCAGTTTGTATAGGAAATTTTTTTTAAACACTAGACAAATGAGGTTTCACATCCCTCCATGGTGTACGCATAAAGAAACTCAAAGAGGCAGACAAATTTTTAACCTCTAAACCAGACAGTTGTAACAAGAAGCTTTCCACTTCCCATTTAAAGATTAGGTCACAGCCTCCTAGACCTTGCTTCTTGCAAAAAAAAATGGCCTAGAGTGACCCCAAAGGAAATCCGGTCTACTGAACACCTTCTTTCCAGAAAATTGGTCTTTTGAAGCCCACATTGCCCCAATCCAGATCCCTAACCAGCAGAGGGCAGGCTGACCACAGAAAAGCTGCTATTGTAAACCCCCGGGTTCCAGGTGTCCAATTGGATAGCAAGGGAGAATTGTAGGGTAGAGAAATTAAGAACCTAACCAACACACAGCATGGGAGTGAGAACAGTAGTACTGAGTGCTTATGAGCACAGGTTTTCTGGGTTGGAATCCCAGCTCTGTCACTTATTAGCTGTTACTTTAGGCAAGTTGCGTAATTATTCTGTGCCTTGGTTTCTCATCTGTGTAATTAGGATAATGATAGTCCCTACCCCAAAAGTTATGAGGATTAAGTGAGTTAATACATATAAAACATTTACAGCAGTCCTTGGCATATAGTAAGCTCTGAATTAAGAGTTTGTTGTTATTGTTATATATTAAGAAGTAAAAGCCCTTCTCTTATTTTTTTAAAATTATTTTAAAAAAATTTTTAGACAGAGAGGAAGGGAGAGAGAAAGAGAAACATCAATGCTTGATTGCCTCTCATGCGCTCCCTACTGGGGATCTGGTCTGCAACCCAGGCATGTGCCCTGACTGGGAATCGAACCAGTGACCCTTGGTTCTCAGGCCGGTGATCAATCCACTGAGTACACCAGCCGGGGCAGCCCTTCTCTTATGTTTCTTAACACAATATGAAAGTTAATACTGAGAGTCAAAATAAAGTCTGTTTTGGAGGGAAGGCCTCCTCTTTGGTACAATGCTGCTCCCACAGGTAGGTTTGTACTCTGCTCATGTGCAACTGGGTAGTAGATGGTTCGTCCCTTGTAATCTTTCACTTTGTCTTGACCCCTGGAATCCCTGTCCAATTCAGCCTCTGTAACATAAAGCCACAGTGGGGTGTGTTGCTATCCCCTCCTTCATTGACACAGAAGGGTTCTTCCCACAAACCTGGGGCTCAGATGGGAGGCCGGGTTGGAGAGTCCAGTTCTCTACACCGTGATGACTTGTTGAGACTTGTGGTTTCCAGAGGTTTCCCTGAGCATATCTTTGATCTGGAATCTGAGCAAACGGAATCCGCAGGGTAAGGCCAGGATGATGTACAGCTTCCTATAAATACCCCGCAAGGATTTCCCACTATTGTCCTTTCTCTTAAATAGCATCACTGATCTCCTTTCCCAGGCTACTTTCCTTCAACCTCCAGGAACTCTAGGACATCTTTATCTACTACACCAAGGGGAAGGTTCCAGCTTTATTACCCATGTTATATTTACGCATAGGGCAGACTGGAATTCCCCGTCCTCCAGTTGCAATGGACAGCTTTTGGGATGTCTGGCCAATTCACAGTTCTCCTTTCTCCCTGTGGTGCTACAACTACCCGCAGGGGTGGGCCTGCTTCAGCCACATTTTACCAGGTACTTCTCTTCCCACCATATCTAAATGGCCCAGTGATAGACACTGACCCAAACTAAGCCTACAGGATTCTCTCTGCCAGCTATTAAGAATTGGTATCAAAATATTCTAGTTCTAACTGGCCTGACACGCTGAGGAGCTGTGGGTGGTCACTCTCTCTTACACAACTAAGGAGCAAAGATCGTCAGGTTGCGGAGGAAAGAATGAAACCAGCTTCATAGAGAAAAAGAGAGACAAAAGCAGCCAAGAGTGCTATTGGAACTCCTGATGGCTTTTCTTCCTCACAAAAACCCTATGTGGTAGGGACTATTAACATCCCATTGTACAGATGAGGAAACGGAGGCATGGAACAATGACATTGTCCAGGTGGTATCACAAGCTCCTGGATATTGCTGTTCCTTAAAAAAAATACAACTTTGACCACCCTAGTTGTGTGAATTGGTAAAGGACCCCTCTTTGTCTCCTTAAGCTGGTTTGGGTTTGGATTCTGTCACTTTTGAGTGCTGATAAAAGAGAACTGCGATAGATTCTTTTGGATGGATCCAGACTTGGATGTGAGGAAGGGCACAAAGATACAGGAAAGGAGAGGAGAATAGGCGCAGCTGCGGAGTAGATTGAAGGTGAGAGGGGGCAGGAAATGGGGGAAGGTCACATTCATTTTTCTTTTCTTTTCTTTTCTTTTTTCCTGTGAGGTGGTAGAAGGCAAGGTCTTTGTGTTAAGAGCAAACAAACCGCTTGGGGTGGAGAAAAGGGTGTAGCTGGAAAAAAGAATAGTTATAAATAGCTGAGAAAAAGAACAGCTATAAATAGGAGAGGGAAGGCAGTTTGTATCAGGTAGAGGAATCCTCAGTTGTGGTTACGGGTGATGAGTTTCAGGTAGACTTCCACCCCACTGTATGCGACTTTGCTCCAGCAAAGTTCAACTACATCGTTGGGCATTAGCTGGGTAAGGTAAAATATAAAACAAACCTGCTAGAAGTTTAGGACATTGAGGGTGCTGAGGAGAGAGCTATTAAGCTGAGACACTTGGAGGTCAAGGCTGAAGGAGATAGGGAGCTGTGAAAGGCTGGAGGCCCCAATGAGGCAGAAGACAAGTGTGATGAGAGTCAGGATGTGATCGAACTAGAGAAAGAAGAGGGCATATCAGAGCCTGAAACATTGGATTTTGAGACTTGTCTCAAGGATGACAATATTCAGGACATGACCACAAGAGGGAGTAGCTGAAATATGTGAAGGAGAGATGTTGCAGTAGAAGTCGCGGAATTTGAGGTCTAAATACGTATAAATATATGGGCTTAGAAACAAATGCAAACATATATCAGATACACTCAGACACAGGATACAGATATACATGCAGATATACACAGGCACAGAGCACAGACAACCCTACAAATAATTCAGGGACATAGTACATAATACAGCCTCTCCTCTATTCTCCCTCCCAGCATACAATACAGACAGGTACACACACAGTGACATAGCAACATGCACATACACAGATATAAAATACATATATAGAGACACATATAATCATGTGACAGACATGGAAACAGATACACACACACGCCACAATCTTGTGACTTAAGGAAGTATGTCTTTCCCCTGGGTATTTTCTTTCTTTTTAAAAGATTTTGTTTATTTATTTATAGAGGGGTGGGGAGAGAAAGAGAGAGAGATGAAACACCAATGTGTGAGAGAAACATTGATCAACTGCCTCTTGCATGCTCCCAACTAGGGACCTGGCCTGCAACCCAGGCACGTACCCTGACCAGGAACAGAACTGGTGGCCTTTTGGTTCTCAGGCTGGCGCTCAGTCCATTCCGAGCCACACCAGCCAGGGCTCCCCTGGGTATTGCTTTTCTTGTTGACTGGCCACTGTGGTGCCCATGTGGCACATAGCCAGTTCTTAGAAAAAAGACAGAAACCCAAAGCCTCTTCTAAGTTAGAAACAAAGGTCCGGCACAGCCCAGCGCTGGCTCACCAGTCCAAGATGTCTACCTTCGTCTCCCTGGAACTGGAGTTCTAGCTCAAATGCTGCCCCAGGGCTCCCAACCAAGGGAAACAGAGCTTCCCCAGGCACCGGTAGTCCTAGGACAGCTGTCCTGAGCTGGGAAGATAAGTTCTGACACCCAGAACCCCCACCTCCCCCAACTTAAGCATCTCTTTCCCAGACAGGCCAGCCTTACCCCACGAAATGGCCTGGTGGGCAAAGGGAACAAAGGTGAGGGGGGGTGAGTCTGGAGAGACAAGTAGATGAAGGCTTTTTGTGTCAGAGGAATATTGGGAACCAACAGGTATTACTAAATGGTTGAGTGATATATTTAAATTTGTACCTTAGAGCTCCCAACACTTAGAATAGTGCCTGCCACATAATAAATATGAATGGCTCTGGTGGCTTCTAACAGAAGGGGCTGGAAACTGGTGACACCAATGGTAGGAACCCCACTCAGGAGCATCGTATCAGGTGAAAGTGGATGGGGGCTTAGCCTAGAGCCAAGGATGATACAGGAGTGAGTAGAGGAAGAAGTAGAAGTGACTATGAGTGTGATAAGAAAGTCTGGCTAGGGCCTGGCCGGTGTTGCTCAGTTGGCTAGAGCATTGTCCCATAACCAAAAGGTCGCCGTTTCCATTCCTGGTTAGGACACATACCTAGGTTGTGGGTTCAATCCCCAGTCTGGGCGTGTGTGGGAGGCAACTGATCAATGTTTCTATCTCTCTCTCTCTTTCTCTTTCTCTCTCTCTCCAATGAGAATAAAATAAACCTTTAAAAAAATAAATAAAAGACTGGCACCCTGGCTGGTGTGGCTCAGTGGATTGAGTATCAGCCTACAAACCGAAAGGCCTCAGGTTCAAATCCTGGTTAGGGTACATGCCTGCGGGTCAAGTCCCCAGTTGGGGACATGCAAAAGGCAGCTGGTCAAGGTATCTCTCACACATCCATGTTTCTCTCCCTCTCTCCCTCCCTTTCCCTCTAAGAATAAATAAATAAATAAATTTCTAAAAGATCAATAACTGGGCCTCACAAGTGGCAGGGCACATAGGCTTTCACTCATGCTAATTAAAGCACCACTGTGAGGCAGATGTAGAAATCCAACTTGTTAATTTACCTGTCATATGTATATGAAATACACCTGTGACAAAGACGACAAATACATACAGCGTCGTAAGCATTCCTATCAGCAAACAAACATGCTCTGATATCTCTCACCCTTAAAATTTTTCTTTGACCCATATCATCCCTCTTTATCTCTCACCTCATTTCTCTGCTCTTCTTCATAGTCAAATTTCTAGAAAGAGTTGCCTGTCAAAGGCTATTTCTATCACCTTGCCCCATTCACTCCTAACCTACTCTAACCTGGTTTTCATCTCCACCATCACCACTGTCTAATGCCTAGAGAAAGTTGACATCTAGGTAAAAGTGTTAAGCCTAAAGGATATAACAATTTTAAATTTGTAAGACCCTAATACCATAGCCTCAAAACATAAAAGGTAAGAATCAATAGAACTACAAGAAAAAACAGAGAAACATACAATCATAGTGAAGGATTTTTAACAGGTAAAGAGTTTAAAAGGTTTAATTTAAAAATTCATTAAGGCTATTAAAGATTTGAACAATACAGCCCTGGCTGGTATGGCTCAGTGGATTGAGCACTGACCTGCGAACCACAGGGTCGCCGATTCGATTTACCAGCCAGGACACATGCCTGAGTTACAGGCCAGGTCCCCAGTGAGGGACGTGCGAGAGGCAACCACACATTGATGTTTCTCTCCCTCTCTTTCTCCCTCCCTTCCCCTCTGTCCACATAAATAAATAAATACATCTTTTTTTTTTAAGAAAAAGATTTGAGCCATACAATTAGCAACTTCAACCTAATGGGCATACACAGAATGCTGTCCCCCCAAATTCTGACCACAGTGTCTTTTCCTGCATACAAGAACACTTGCAAAAACTGACCGTATGCTGGGCCACAGAGTAAGTTGCAACACATTTCAAAGGACTGAGATCATATTGAGGATGTTTTCTTCTTATGATATAATTGAGCAAGAAAGCTAACAACAACCAAAACTCCAGTAATTTGAAAATCCACATGTGATAAGACATTTAAAATATATATATTTCTATTACCATTAGATGAAAGAAAAAAATCAGAATTGAAATTAGAAAAAAGTCAAACTAGAAACTAGATAGTAATAAATATGACACATAAAATTGCAGAATGCTGTTAAGTATGTGCTTAGAGGGAAATTTATAGCTTTACTTATTTTAAAAAATTTTATTATTTTTTAGAGAGAGAGGAAAGAAAAGAGAGAAATGTCAATTTGTTGTTCCACTCATTTATGCGTTCATTGGTTGAGCCTTGTTTGTGCCTTGACTGGGGATCAAACCCACAACCTCAGCATATTAGGACGACACTCTGACCAACTGAGCTACCTGGCCAGGGTGAAATTTATAGCTTTAAATGAATGTATTGAAATATATATCAAGAGTTGCGCTTTATCTCAAAGCATTAAAAGAAAAGCAAATTAAGTGCAAATAAAGTAGAAGGAAGGAAAATTTAAAAATTAGATAAAAAATTAATGAAGTGAAAATAAAATATAATAGACAGGGTCAAAGCCAAAAGTAAGCAAAGTGACCTTGTCCAATAGCCCCAAAGCCCAAAGTAAGTCCCTCTCCTCTCTCGTAAGTTGCAGCTCGCACCTGAGCACCAAGTCCCCTTGAAGAGAGCGGCTCTCTGGCTGGATGCCGGCAGGAGGGCAGCTCTCTTTGTTCGGAGGCTAACATTCCAGCACAGCTGCTCGGAGCTGGAGCACTCCCAGAACCCAGTGAGAGGTCAATGCTCTGATGTTCCCTTGGGGCCTCTCTCCAGCAGTGTTTGGGGGAAAGCACAAGCTAGACCACCAGAGACCCTGGGGACAAGTTTGACCTTTCATTTTGTGAGCTGAACTTTGTGTTTTTTGCAGCTTCTGTCTAAGTGGTAAGACAGGTCAAAGAAGCCGAAGCAGGAAGACATTCCCGGAAGGCTTGCAGCGAAGGTCCCGTTCCCTTAGGACTCTGGATGATACACTTGGGAGAGCCTCAGGGCTGACTCGGGCTATCTTCGCTCTTCCCGGTTTCTGGGATTGACAGAGAAGACCTTTGTTTCTGGCCTTGAGTTCTCCTAAGTGTCCCAGTACAAACCTCCAACAGTGAGGGGGCTGGAGGAATAAAACACCCCAAAGATTTTTCCTAGAACCACACTCTAACATCCCTGAAGGGCCCTTACACCCTCCCCACCCAGTTTCTGGTTGAGGACTGAGATGATCTGGCTTTGGTCACCCAGCGAGTCACTACTAGCCTCCCAGTTCAGGGCTTCCTCCGCCCCCTATACCGCCTGCACCCCCAAAGCGGTATGCCAGGGTGTGTCCTCACCTCAGAATTGGCGGGGAGCCAGGGAAAGAACTGACAGGCCTTGTTTCCCATGAGGAAAGCCCTGGAACAGTCTTCTGGAAGATGTGGGGAGCGAACATGCAAGATAGGGCATACCCCAAATGGACAGGGTACCAATAGGCCCTGGGGGGCCGGGAGGACCAAGATTATCAGCCAAACATACCAGTCGCCAAGCCCAGGGCCTGTGGGAGACAGTTAAAACCCCAGCACCTGAGTCAGAGGTAGAGCATTCAGTGCGGCCTGGCAGGGCCCAGGCCAGCATCTGGGATGCGTAGCCTGACAAATTGTCCATGGTGGAGATTTCTTCTGTCCTCAGCAGGGGCTCTTCTCATTCCATGGTCTCGGTGTGGCTAGGTCAGCTTCAAATCGGAGCAAACCACAAGAAACATAAGTCACTAAGGTCTGGAGTCTGACGAAGTTAAACCCAAAGACGTGCTTTTTAGAGCTTTTGGTTCAGCCAGTTTAAAATCATGAATCAACAGACCAAACCACAGTCCCTGGCTTCCTTTAGGAAAATGCCACTGGCTAAGGAGGATTTGGAATGGTGTGTGTGGCAGCTGCCCGCCTGGGGAGAGGGTGTACGGTGGGAGAGAAGTGGTGCAAAGAAGGAAAAGTGTCACGAGCGTACGTTCGTGATACAGTCTTTCCTGTAAGTCAGCCGGGCAACTGCTCGGCCAGCTGTCTGCAGAGCAGCCCAGCACCAAGGAATGGACAAGAGTCACACACAGTAACTACTCACTCAGCTTTTACTGAATGCAGGCTCACTCAGAGTAGAACATCAACATACATTAACGTCCTACTCGCACTCTAACAATCCGAGAGAGATAGAACAGAAACACACAGAGCAAGCAATGGGGGATAACGAGCCCGAGTCCCAGCGTCTCAGTCTGCAGGTCCAGGGGAGAGCACGGTGGGCAAGGGAGTCATCAGCATCTTGCAAGGAAGGATCTCCAGAACCAGGTGGGCACCGGGGCAGATGGAGTCCTCAGTCCAGCAGGGCAGAGCCTCTGGCCACCGTTGCCAAGGGAGATCAGCGTGGCGTGGAGCAGCGCTCTGGTGTGTGGAGCCCAGCTGTCGGCAGTGGTCTGGAGCCTGCCTCAGTTAAACCTTGAAAGTGGTGGACTCCACCCTTCTGGGTCTTTTCGATAAATGTCTTGGCACCCCTGATGCCAAGGAGCCTATGGGTAGAATTTTCCCAGGATCCTACGGGTGGAACATGGCAAGGGTGGAATTTCCACAGGAGACTATCAATAGGTGGTCCTGCTCTGCAGACATGGCTGCTCTGACCACGTGCACAAGTAATGTCTCCTTACCAGATGTGTTTCCTCTGACTCAGGTAATTTTCCTCTTGAACCAAAGTGTCATGGCTGACTGACAGCCATTTTCATTGACATAAGTGACTCCACTTTGTTTTATACACTTTATGCTATCTTAATCGGACCAATGACATTTTATTGGTCCTGCTCCCCACAAAAAGAGGGAGCTGAGGAGTTCAGGCCTCAGCAGAGCTGCCTGTCTCTCTGGCCCGCAACCCAGGCACATGCCCTGACTGGGAATCAAACCAGCAACCCTGTGGTTTGCAGGCCAGTGCTCAATCCACTGAGCCACACCAGCCAGGGTTGACTGTGCTGATCTTTCCTGGACACCAGGTATCAGCCCAGGGCAGGGCCGGGGTTCAGCAATGGGACAGAGGAGCTGTAATGTGAGCCA
Source organism: Mormoops blainvillei (assembly GCA_004026545.1). Lineage (NCBI taxonomy): Eukaryota > Metazoa > Chordata > Mammalia > Chiroptera > Mormoopidae > Mormoops > Mormoops blainvillei. Next base: position 85,544 of record PVJD01003514.1, on the reverse strand, counting down.
GGGGCTGGTTGTTTTTGCCCAGAGCCATGCTCCGGGAGGAAGAAAGCAGTTCCACTTCTCCTGGTCCACATTTGTCCTCAGCACTCAGGGGTCTCCTTTCCTCCCTGGACCCCGTGCCCCAGCCCTCCTGCATCCTCAGGGATGATTTCAGTGATCACTCCTGTGTGTCTCCCAGATGGAGGCTGCGCTGATGTTCCCGGTATAGGGAGCTGCCCCTATGAAGTATGCCAGGTTCCCAGGTCCTCTAAAACCAGAAAGGGAAAACAAAACAAAATAAAAAACACAAAAAACAAAAACCAGGCTCTCGGGTCCAGCCCTCGGTCTACAACACACTGCTCTTGGCAATTTTGCTGAGGGCAGCCCCAAAGTGAGGGCCATGTCCTCCTGGCAGGGGCAGGGCACCACTCAGCTTCCTGTCTCCAGTTCCCAGGCCATTTTGTGCGGGTCTTGCTGCTGAAGTGGGCTGAGTGGCTGGACCATGGTCCAGTGGCCAGAGCCCTGGACTGGGACTCAGAAGACTGGGTCAGATACTAACTCTGTGTGACCTTGTGTGACCTCCCTAAGTCTATGTTTCCATGATGGGAATAATTGCAATGAGCCACACAGAGCAGGTGGGAAAGTGCCGTTTACTCATCAGGAGAGAACCCGTGGGAGGCCAGCAGTTCACCAAGTTCGCCTGCGCCTGCCCTCGCTCCCTCTCTCACTACAAACTCTGCCTTTGGCGAAGTTGGCAACTACAGAGCTGGGGCCTGGGAGCTAGCTGCCTCCTGAGCTGCTCTCCTCAGGGAAGACCAAAGTCCCTGCAGCCACAGCAACAGGACACTTTCGCAGAAAGGGAGTACTCCGAAGTCTCCACCAGTGGCCACCAAGTTCCTGGCTGGATAACCTCCAAGGGCTCACCATGTCCAAGGCTCTCGATGCAGGAAACTCCAGCTGGCAAGGCCCCATGGAACTGAGCAGGATGGGGCATGGCTGGGCACAGGCCTCTTGGCACCACACCAGATAGAGATTCAAAGACAGAGGCATGCACTCTTGCTGGCCATGGCCCGGTACCCACCCTGCCCTGGCACATGCCTCCCAAGTAGGGACTGGGCCCAGAAGCATTCACATCTGGCCCAGAAAGGAGTCTATGATAGCTCCAGGCTCAGCTTTGTGTGACAATCCAGATGTCAGGGCCTTCCTCAGCAGCAGGACTTCTGGATTCTAGGGCCAAAGATCCACGGGCAGTGGGGCGCCCCTCTCTTCCCACTGGGCTCACGCAAGATTGGCCCGAGGACCCTGATCAGGTGCCTCGGGCCAATCTTGCCCCTAAGAGACAGGGCACAGTGCCTCCCTCCGCCCTGGCATTCTTTTTGCCCTTTAACATTTTTATTACCCACGTATAACAGGCATGAATATTCAATTGCACTTAGGAAAGAGTGGCAAGAAATGTCCTAACTGAATTTTTCTAAACCCGAGAGAATCCCTAGAAGCTCCCTAGCCTGAACTCCTACCCAGCTTCCGCGGACACCCTCACAGTACGTCACGTCCCACCACTTGCAAGCAGGTCTCGGGCCTCCCTCATCTCCCCTGTGGGAGGAAGCTCCATCTCCCTTCCTAGCCCGGGTACTTTCAGAGAATGCCGTCCCTCTAGGGGACAACCCAGCTGTTCTCTGGCCTTCAGGCAGCCCCTCAGACACCATTGTTCCTTTCCCTCAGAGCAACAGGAACCTGGCTGCACAGTCCGTGCAGAGAAGGGAAATCATCTCTTCATGTTATTGCTGAGCATCTGCTCCCACAAACAATTACAGAGTAATTTCTGCACTAAATTATTCATATAGTTCCCCTGCCATATATGGAAATAGCATTCTGTAGTTTCCTTTTTCCCCTTAGACCTCTTTCCAATCGATAAATATAGATTTGCTTCATCATTCTCAATGGTCACAGAGTATGTGATTGGATGCACCTCATTTTACTTAGCACAGTCCCCAATGATGGTGGCTTCTAAGTTTTCAGTGTTATGAGCAGCGATAGGGCAAACACTGTTACACATCTTGCTGTATGGATGTGATTGTTTTTGGATAATTACTAGAAGCTAAATTGTAAGGTCAAGGGATAGATCTATTTTTAAGATTTATTTATCTTCAGGCCACTCCTAGAAAGGCTGTACCAATGCAGAAACACGGGGGCAGAGTCTCCCCCATTGTCACTAACACCAAGTCAAAGGGCCATCTTTCCCAAGTGTCCCTCCTGCTCTCCAAGTCCAGAATGCAGGCTCTCTGTGCTGACACTGGGGGTCCTTCCTCCCCGTCTACACAGAACCAGCACCAAGTCATCACCAAGAATCTGGCCCCAGCTTGTCATTGCTTCCTTTAAAAAGTCACCAGCTCAACTCCCAGTTTCTGCCAAGAGTAAATGCCCAAGTGGGCATTCTGGGAATAAGCACCTCCTAGCCCCCAGTCCTGAGATCCTGCCTGAGTTCAAACCTCACTCTCTCCACCCAATCCCCCCACCTTCTGCTAAGGGATATTTATGCCTATGTTTAGCTTTGCAACATCAAGCTTCCTTAGGGAAGAATGTGCTTGTCTTGGGAAAAGATAGCAACTGAAAAACCTGTCATCTGAGGAAGAGTGCCAAGCTGGATTCAGCAACCAAGCTGTGTGCCCACGATTCGTGGGTCCTCAGGTGGTATGCCCCATATGGCCAGCCAATCTCATTCTCAAAGTACCTAGGTGGGTGCTGGGCTCACACTGCCATGTTCAGCCACCTCTATCATAGGACAAGTTCAAGTTTGGCCACAGAGAACCTCCTTTTTTAAAACTGTGATTAAATATACTGCCTCAGTCTTTTCAGGATGCGGTAACAAAAGCATCAGAGACTGTATGTCTTATAAACAACAGAAATTTATTTCTCACAGTTCTGAGACTGGGAAGTCCAAGATCAAGGTGATGACGTATTTGATATCTGATGAAGGGGTGCATAGGTTGCACCTTCTTTCTATAATTTTTCATGGCAGAAGGGATAAAGGAGTTCTCTGGGGTCACTTGTTTTATTGATCATCACCCACGGACATTGTTTTCGTTGCTTTTTAGAGAAAGGAACGGAGAGAGGGAGACAGACAGAAACACTGATGTGAGAAACATTGATTGATTGCACCCCAGCTGGGGATCAAACCCATAACTTAGATATGTCCCCTGACCTGGAACCAAACCCACAACCTTTCAGTTTACGGGACAACACTCCAGCAAACTAAGCCACACTGGCCAGGGCTGGGGTCGCTTTTATGAGATCACTAATCCTCTTCACGAGGGCTCTGCCTGCATGACCTAATCATTCCCAAGGCCCCACCTCCAAATACCGTCATCACATTGGGAATCTGGTTTCAACACTTGAATTTTGGGGGATACATTCAGTCTATAGTATATATGTAACATGGAAATTCAAGCATTTTTGAAGTGTACAGTTCTTTGACATTTAGTACATTCATTTTGTTGTACAGCTGTCACCACCATCCATCTCCAGAACTTTTATCTTCTCAAACTAAAACTGTACTTGTACTCATCAAACATTAACTCTCCATTCTTCCCTCTACTCCACTCTCCCCTCTACTTTCCATCTTCATGAGTTTGACTACTTTAGTTACCTCATAATAAGTAGAATCATACAATATTTGTCCTTTTGTAAACGGCCTGTTTCACTTAGCAATGTCTTCAAGTTTCATTCATGTTGCAGTATGTGTCAGCATTTCCTTCCTTTTTAAGGCTGAGTGATATTCTATTGTAAGTATAGACCACAGTTTGTTTATTCATCATTTGTCAATAGGCACTTGGGTCATTTCCACCTTTCAGCTGTTGTGAATAATGCTGCTGTAAACATGGGTATACAAATATCTGTTCAAGTCCTTGCTTTCGTTTCTTTGGCTGTATATCCAGAGGTGAAATTGCCGGATCATATGGTAGTTCCATGTTTAATTTTTTGAGGAATCGCCCCTCCATTTTCTGCAGGGGCTGCATCATTTTATATTCCCCCAAGCCGTGCACAGGGGTTCCAATTTTTCCACATCTTTAGCAACGCTTGCTATTATTTTTTAAAATTTTATTTATTTATTTTTAGAGAGAGGAGAAGGGAGGGAGAGAGGGAAACATTGATGTGATGTGAGAGAGATACGTTAATCAGTTGCCTCTCGCACACCCCCAATGGGGGACCTAGCCCGCAACCCAGGCATGTGCCCTGACTGGCGATCGAACCAGCGGCCTTTCAGTTCGCAGACCAGCACTCAGTCCGCTGAGCCTCCCCAGCCAGGGCTATTTACTTTAGTTCATAGGCATCCTAATGGGTATGAAGTGGCATCTCAGTGTGGTTTAGAATTGCATTTCCACAGCAAGACTTCTTAAGGTCAGAATATTCCAAGTCCTTTTTTTTACAGGGAAGGTGGTCTACCTGAAAGGAGCCTGGGTATGAAGCTGGCTCCTACACCCCCTTAATCCTACCTCCTTTCAGGAGCTGAGTGGAGGCTTAGGCTTCCCACCCAATTCCTGCACTTCTCTCTCAGATCCTGCGGGAGGATCAGGAAACCTGAGTTTTGAAAACCTAAGGGAGAGCAGGAGAAAGCTCTGCCTGGAGGGGGGCTCGGGCAGAAGAGGGAGATAACATTAGCAACTATATCCTGGCCCCGGCCAGGCAGCTCAGTTGGTTACAGCGATGTCCCAAAACACCAACATTGCAGGTTCAATCTGAGGTAAGGGCACATACAAGAAATCAACCAATGAATGTATAAATAAGTGGAACAAAAAAATTGATGTTTCTATCTTTTTCTCCCTCTTTCTTTCTAAAAATCAATAAAATAAAATAAATTAAAATAAATAAAAAACAGAAGAGCAAGCTGAGGCTCAGATTGGGGAATCGGTCTGCCCAGAGTCACATAGCACATGGGACGGCAGAGAAAGCCAAAGTAATGATCACTGAATGGCTTCTTCCTGGCTGTCTTCCCGACCCCCCGCCTGGTGACCTGGCACACATGTTGCTCTAGCGCAGATGTTCCTGGAGTGCCACGTTCCTCTGGTTTCGGTCTATTTACCCTGTCACTTCTCAGGACACCCATGCCCTGCAGGTGTCTCTGCCTCACAGCCTGGGTACAGGTCCCAGGGCCCAGACAAAAGCAGCAGCTACATTTCCTGCGTGGGGACTCTGCCAGGAGGAAATGAAGCTTGTCTGGCATTACTGGCTCACCCAGACAAACCTCATTTCCTTTCTGATGGGGTAAGAAGTTCCAGTTTTAAGAAGAAATTGGCTCCAAGGAATGTCTGAACTCCCACCTCCTGGAAGAAATAAGAGAGCGGATGGATGCCTGGGAGTGTGGTGGAAACTTGGCCTTCTTCTCATTTCCTTGACCTTCTCTCACCCTCCCCAGCTTCCAGGTGGCACTCATATGTCTCCTTGGGCACCCGCCTACATGGGCCCTCAGCCCTGCCTGCAAACGACATCTGCAGGGTCACTGACTTCCCATCCAGGTCACATTCTCTCCACATTCATGGAAAAGAGCTACTGTATGGGGAGGAGGGCGATCTGGTGCCCACCAAATCCACACTCATTACTACTGGGCTCTGCCTGGCTCATACTTGGCCTGGGTCCCAAGTGAAGTGGGAGACTTGAGACAGAGCACTTTCCAAGGAAATCGTCAACCCCAGGAACCTGTCCTTGACCCTCTTCCTCATACCTTCTTCCCTTCCTGGCCCCTCAGAGCCCACGGGGTGGAAGGTGGGGGTTCGAGACTCCTCCCTCCCCAAGACAGTCATTCCAAACACCTTGGCTTAGGTGAGGTGAGGAAGGGGTGGGGAAACACCACTGGTAAGGTCCTGGGTGTCTCCGAAAGAGGAGCGGTCACTTACCCTGAGGTTCACCTGTCCAACTGCCACAGTTAAACCCCAGACATGTGCCCTAGAAGAGGAAAAATAAAGATCTCCACTATGTCTGGCACGCGTGTTGGTCATGTGGGCAGAGCTGTCTGTATGTGCATGTCAGCGGGTGCGTCCACAGGCATTAAAAAAAACCTAACATTTGTAACATATATAATGCTTATTATGAGCCAGGCATGGTCTAAGTGCTTTGTAAGTATTAACTCACTTGTTCTTTGTAACAACACTACAAAATTGGTCCTGCTATCCCCATTGCACAGATGAATACACTGGGGCACAGACAGTGTATTCGCATCGCATCTGTTCAAGGTCATAAAACTACCAAGAACCACAGGCAAGATTTGAACCCTGCATTCTGGCCTCTCATAGGCACATGTCTATTATACATGTTTATGTACATGCATCTGTGTGGACATATACATCTTTGGGGAGAAAAGGGTGTTCACTTAACCCAGACGTTACAGCTTGCAAAGCCCTGTAAAGCAGTACTTTGTCCAAAGGACCAGAGTTTCCTGTTAGAAGGGCAGATCTGAGCCCCAGGGCACCTCTGCTCAGGACTGGGGACGTAAGGGATCCTTCTGGCAATCACAGGGATGGCTGGAGACAGACAGATGGCCTGTGAAGGGGGGCTGCCAGGGGCTGCCCTTCCTGCTCCTGTTTCCCAACTGGTCCCACCTTTGCAGTTCCATCCCAGCAGGGCCTGTGGCTACCTCAGCTGGACAGCAGGGGCGACCTCTCCTGCACACTGGTTTCCCCTGGCCCATTTCTTCCAGATGCCAACTCAATCCAAGCAGTATGTAGGAGGGTAGTTAACTGTTTCAATTCCTGGGGTCACAACTAAGACGCTCTAGTGAACTTTCCTGGGGCTGACAAGAGATCTTACTTTGGGTAATAGTGATTAAGTGACACTGTGAATATCTTGTATAAGTGGCTCTGACGACCATCTCAGAACTATTCTGGCATTTGTTGAAAATAGCAAAAACGTGGCCAGAGAAGTGCCGGGGAAATTTCTACTCTGAAGTGGCACTAGCTACTACGTAGTGGGTACCTGTGAAGTGTCGGTCATTGTTTTATTGAGTTTTTTTAAAAGACTTTATTTATTTATTTTTAGAGAGCGGGGAAGGGAGGAAGAGAGGGAGAGAAACATCGGTCAATTGCCTCTTGTATGCCCTGGCCCACAACCCAGGCATGTGCCCTGACTGGGAATCAAACTGGAGACCTTTTTGGTTCCCAGGCCAGTGCCCAATCCACTGAGCCACACCAGCCAGGGCTGGTCATTGTTTTAGATATTCGACCTCTTTTAAGCCTCAAAAGTCTCTATGAAAATGCGGCTCAGGTGGGGAAATGGCTGTGTTAAATAAAAATCTTTAACTTCCATAACTGAAGTCTTTTTTAATGTTTCCTTTTTGCTATTGATCTTATACATTATTTTTTGTTGTATTTTTTCCATTACCGTTTATCCCCCCATACCCTCGTTCACCTTCACCCATCGCCCCCTTGAAGACTTTTTTTTTTTAAATAAGATTTTATCGAGCCAAAAATGCTAGCCAAAACACCAGTCTTGGAGGGGGGCATGACGTCTAAACCACGAGCAGCACGGCCGGGCAGAAACGACAGCGTGTCCCTCATCCCAGAGTTTTGCAAGCACTTTTATACATCGCGTAGGGAGGAAGGGGAAGGAAGAGGTGGTCTGAAAGGGGTGGGAGAAGGTGAAGCAGGGCAAGCTCTGGGATAGCAGAGTCTGAATAAAGAAATGTCTGCTCCGGTGGAATGGCTGTGGGCCGCAGTCCAGAAGGCCCGCATGCAAACAAGTGGGGGCTCCTGCAGTTCGTTCGGTGAGGCCTGGCTAAAATAACCTGTGGGTACAGCCACCTGGAAATTAATCCAAAATTCTAACAAGCAAAACAGGAATGTGAGAAGTCCTTTGTTAGTTGGCCCAGTGCCATTAACAGGATTTCACTCTCAGGCCACTGTAACTTAATTTAGAACATCTCGGAATTTTTTTCTTATCGGCCGGCTGCTTCCAGGGAGGTGTGTGTACTCCGGCTGTGATTCCTGAGTGGTGTGTGTGGATGCCAACGCCTCCTGCTACCCAGGGCTCCAGTCATGACACCCTGAGCCAGGGAGGCATGAAAGGCAGACCTCCGCTGTCCTCGCACCCTCAGACCCTTCAGCAGGCGGCCCCAGTCACTGCCCAGCAGCTCTGGGAGAGCCCAAACCCTTTAAATAAGAAGAGAAACCACCTGCAGTTACAAAGATAGGGACATTTATTCACGTTATATTACTGGATTTTAAAAGCAAAAATACAGTTTTGTTTTGAACACCAAATTCAGACACCCCCCCCCCTTACAATGGTAAATACATACATTTGCACACACAGGAAATCATAATACACAGCACAACAGGTCTCCAGGACAGGTAAGCTGCTGTCCTGGCTGTGGGGGACACCCCATGGCCAGCCCTGAGGTCAGCAGAGATCCTGCCCGGGCTGAGAGCGGCACTGGCATGTCCTTTACCCTCCTGGGCCACCTCTGCCCTCTGATTTTTTTTCTAAACCACTTTACAGGGTCACCAGCAATGGGAAGGACAGAAACAAAGGCACACCATGTGACAACTTCATGGTGACAACTTCCAGGTAAAGGAAATGCTCCCTGAACCCTCTGCCCTAAACTCCCCAGGAAGGAAGTAAGACCTAGAGCAACTCATGAACCAGGCAAGCATCCAGGCCTAACCTTGGGCCCAGGTGGCCCCCATGAGAGCACCAGGTCAGTAAATGGGGAACAGATGATACAACACTCCCCTTGGTTCTGAGAATGAACCACGTACTTGAATATTCCAAAGTAACATAAAGGAAAATGTAACAACAAAAACAATTTTTTTTAAAAGTCTGATTCTTTTTTTAAAGAGTAAAGTAAGTAACAAGTTACTTTCCAGGGTATTTGTCTCCTTTCTTTCAAGGCACTTTGGAGGAGTCAGGATGTGGGTCAGAAAGAGGCCTTCCTTCTCTGCATTCCCCAAAACCCCTCAGTGCAGTTATTCTGAGTTCTGTTAACGTCACTGTTAAGGGATGGGGACCTGACAGAAGGAATACTCTTTGCATAGCCCAACTGCTTCTGCAGTGGTAAATAAATTTTAATCAATACAAAGGCTTCTGGAAAAAACCAAGCTAGCATCTGAGATGCTCAAAGCAGTAAAGGCACAGATAAAACTGGGGCTGGACACCAACTCAGCCTCCACACTGAGGTCTGGTTCCCAGGTCAGTGGAGGGGGGGGTCCCAGCTGCCACCAGCTAAAAAGTCAACCCTGGGATTAAACAGCTGAGTCTCATGCCCTTAAACCAGACTGGACCAGCAGGGGCACCCAGTGGTGAAAACTGCCTCACGCATCTCGCCCCAGGCAGGCTAAGCCTCTCCCAGCAGAGGCAGGTTTTGAGAAGACAGCTCCGTGGGTCAGCCTCCCTGGAGTGGGGGCACCCACTAAAACCCTGAGGGGGAAAGGGAGGCTTTAGGCACCAGAATCGTCATGGGAGAGTGTGGGTGCATTCAGCTGAACTTCTGTTTCTAATTAAAAGGCACGTTCATGTTGGAGAATGAATAGTCTGTTTGACCCTGAGTGCCACAGGCAAGTTTTAGGGTACAGGCAAGAAGCAAAGGAACAAAAAGGGGGAGGGTGGGAGGGGGAGGAAGAAGGAGAACCGGTCCTGCAAGGTGGGACAGGCAGAACCTCCCGGGGAGGCAGCCCCTAGACTCCACGGGGGCTGGAACTGAGGTTCCCTCCACCTTCCCAGGCTAAGGGCCAGTAAACAGGCCTGATTGCTGTCATTTACAGCTCCACAGCCTAGGTCTTGGTGGTGGGGGAACAGTCAGTCCAAGCAGGTGGCAGAAGTTCCCTCCACCCTGCCCACCTGGCGAGGGTGAGGAGGTGGGGAGCTCTGCCCGGGGGGGCCAAGGCCTCCAACCTTCCTGCAGAGGTTGGGGGTGGGGAGGAGGGCTTGCCCTCTTCAAAGGGCCAAAGGTGATTTTGTTCTTCACAAAACCTGGCCTGCCAGCTAAATCAGAGGCCTGCTTGTGGCCACTATAGCATTCAGAAGTTTTTTCCCCTAAAAAGAATGTTCAGTCCCCTCCTCACACTTAAAACACAATAAAAATACATAGGTAATTCAAGTTTACATAGCATACTCAGAAAAATAAATTGCCATGACTTATCACTAAACAGCTATGCAAATTTGGATCAACACAAAATCAAGCTAGATCATTTATCAGACTTGGAGTTGGCCTTTAAAATATTACAAACTGCAAACTGCTATTAAAAAAAAAAAGTTTTACATTCAGAAATCAGACAATCTGCAGAAAGGCCACTGAATGTGAGAGCACCCAAGGCTTTTGCTCTGATGGCTAAAGTTGCCTTGGAATTCACACGTTACCAGGGCAAAAGGTGTGAGGCTCAAGTTTTAAAACTCTTTTGCTAACACAATACATACACACAGTGATCGTAATAGTTGTCTAGCAGTAAAAACAGGTGGGCCGGGGCGGGGAGCAAAATGAGAATGGTTGAAACTGTTTTTGTTAAAACATGACAACCAAAAAATATCACACCAAGCCAATTTCAGCAGCACTCTCCCATTTTTCATAAAGTAATAATAATACATGATTTGAAGCAAAATTCTTACCTAACTCACAACAAATGAGCAGTTTATCACTGGGAACAAGTCCCACAGTCACCAAATTTGGGGCTGTATACAGCTCTGATTCTTTGGGGTGTGACATGGTGAACATGCTGAGAACTCCCAAAGGCTGACAGTTTCTACACTTACAAACCCCTCGTAGAGCTAAGAAGTCACATGCCGAGCCAAGTTGGGGATAAATATCCAATTCCTTCCGGTCATCAGGAAAGGCATGTGAATGAGCGAAGGGGGCCTGTCACTCTGATTGGTAAGAATGAGAGGGACCAGCCCAGCACACTGGCAGAGACACAGCAGAGGTCCCTGGCCATTTTTAGGTCTCTTATCAGTGTAGCAAAATGCTAGCTCGGTGTCCCGACGTCCACTGTGATCTGGGTATATAACGGGTATCTCTGTATGTCCAACACCTCATAGGTCAGCGTGTTCAAGCCATCAGAGAGCATTGTCTCCTTTGTGTGTGCAATTCGGTCAAACCTACAAGGGAAAAAGGGCAAGTGTCAAAATAAAAATCTTAAGAAAAAAAAGCATTAAACGTTTTTACTTCCTTGCCTTCCCCACTTTGGACTGAACCCTCCCCTTCCCTCCAGGCACGGAGTCAGCCTCAGAGCCTCATTTCTGCAGCCAGCCCCCTCCTAAAGGGAGGAGAAGGAATACAAACGAACAGAGAACACACCTCTGAGGATTGGGTTCATTTTTCTTGTCTCTTGAGTGGCGAATCATCCGACATTTCCCAACCACAGCATTTGGGCGAGATATAGACATACCTTTATAAACTAACCTGCGAGGAGTAAAAGGGACAAAAGCATTACAGAGCTGCCATAAGGCTTGGGGTCTGATAGCCCCAGCTGCAAGACTGTTGCCCATCTACCACCCTGCTTACTATTCTCACTTGCCCACACCCCAGCCCAGCGTGGAACTGGTTAAGCTCACACTCTTTCCCCGTGTCTTTTTACCACTGGTTCCCCCCCGGTCTATGTTGTTGACCATTCGGTGCCAGGCTCTCGGACTGTCTGCCCCCGTGGCACTGACAGTGTGGATGCTCAGAACATAGGGCTGTCAGCGGCAGGATGGAGGTGAAGAGGGGAGGTTGTGGGGCACAGACAGAGAAGCGACTAACTACTTGAGTAACACTAAGCAGAACCAAGTAGTGAAGATGAATGGGCGTCTGCCAGAGCATTTTGGGCATCCAGGAAAGCACGGGCAAAGGCAGGGAGGGAGGGCAAGCACAGTGCCCTCGGGGAGCAGCACAAGCTTCAGGGGACTGGCAGGGGTGGGGGTGGCTGGAGATGAGGCTGGAGAGATGGGCGGAGGCTAAATCACGGAGGCCTTCTCAAAGCTTTGGGCATCCCAGCAAACTGTGCCGGTGTCAGAAAGCTGTGACCATTACCTGTTAAAAATGTCATCATCTTCACCTCCCCAGCCCCAGTAATTATTGGGAAATCCATTGATGGTGAGAAACTGTTGTTTGCTTAGAGCAGACACACCTCCAAAAAACTGAACATAAGGTAAGCTGGGGAAGAAAAACACACACACACACACACACAGAGGACCAGTGGTTAGTAAGTTTTGACTTTCTCAAAATAAAGCTTGCTCAAAATAGAAACACTGCTAAAGGTATTTTTATTCTCTGGAACATTTTAATTGGAGATTTATAAGGTTTTCTTTGCTTTGTTTTTGTAGCAGACTCAGTTTATCTTAGAGAAGACACAGATATCAAAAACAGAGAATCTTCTTTCTACAAATACTCTGTTGCTTCTGTGGTGATTTAGAAAATCAATGACGAGTGCATAAGCCCGGTTCTTCTGCACCAGCCAGGAGTCTGCTTCCCATGAGTTCTGCCCCTTCCTGGGGAACCCTTATCCAAGAGGTCCTGGAATTTGAGATGGTTTCCGAGTCTCCCTGTGCCCACTCTGTCATGCACCCCTCCCATCTACCAATCTAGCTTTCATTCTTCCAAAGGTCTACCGGTTTGAACACTGACTCCAACAGTCAAGATAGCATTTATGAAAATTTTCTTTAAAAAAGTTTCTTGGAAATTTCTACTATACCCTGACTTAGCAAAATGTATAATGGTGAATCTATTTGGACACATTTTCAAGCTGTGGGGCATCTGGGCCCTCAACCGTCTAAACTGTTTTGTATTTCAGTGTTTCGATGGTTGAAGTACTGGCGAGAAATGTTAAGAATCAGGACATGCCCAGGGGCCATGCAGAGGCCTTCTGTGGGTCCTTTAAAGGCTGTGGTTTTGTCCCCTGCCCTGTGTGTAGTTCCAAACCACACTCAGGCTCCTAGTAAAATCCAGAGACCAAAGCTTATCACACAAATTAAGAAAAAACTCTAACTCAGGTTTCATGAGAGCAGTCAGCCAAACCAAATAGAACACATTTAAAAAAAAAAAAAAGCAATTACCATTTTCAAATACATTCAGCAATTCTGACTGCAAATACCCACAAGCAAACATGCCTGGGGACTTTGTTTTAATGAATCTAAGGCAATCTACTTGTAATAAGGTATCATCACTGAGGTGCCAAGTCATCTACCTTTTGGCTTACCTCACTTTAATGTGAGGGTTTGAACCAGAGGTGGCCAGGCCAATAAAGTATTTTGATAGTAAGTGTTTTTACAGAAACAGACTCCTAGTGACTTCTAGGGGAAGTATTAGCTGAGCTGACAAGATCTGGTTTTGCTGTCTCTGCTGCTTTCTCAGGCCTCATGCCCCATCCCCCAAACCTAAGAGGTTCTGTGGGAAACAGAAACTGTGCCGCACTAAAGAATGTGGCACTCACCACCACGCTCCAAGCGGGGAGTTAAGGAGGGCCAGGGTATGCGCCTGTGCGTCTGAAAACGAAGATGCACAGACAGGGAGGGAGGACAGGAGGGAAGAGAGTGACATTTACAGTTAAATCTTTCCTCTTTGAAGACAGCAAGATTAGGGCCAGAACATCTTTGATCTGGGGGAAGGACTTCATAACAACCCCATATTTATACTGGGGGGGAAATAATTCTAATTTGTTTCCCAAACTGGGCGGGGAAGAGGAGAGAAGAAAGCAAGGAAACGCAGCACCGGCCCGGAGCCACATCCCAAACGTTGACAACTCTTCTTGTCCGGATGTGCAGAGGTTGTGGGCCTTTCTGGGCCCCACTTTCCTCCCCAAACAATAACTGACTCTGGGCTTAAAAAGCATCCTTTTCTCAGAGGAGGCAATCTTTTTCAGAGCAAAAAGAGGTGCCCCTAGGCTGGAGAAACATCTCCTAGTTGTCATATCAGAGGAACATGTTCTCTGTAGACTCTGGTGAACAGCTCTTACCTAAATCCAAACTTATCCATTGCCACAGAAATGTGCCGTGGCTGTGAAAAACACCTGTAGGTGTTACGGTCGTCCATTGGGATGAGGTCCACGTCACTAAACACGAAGCAGTTATAATCATAGTCCTTCAAGGCCTCTCGGAAGCCCACGTTGAGAAGCTTAGCACGATTGAACATGGTGTCTCCAGCCTGGTGCAGAAACAAAAGTGGTGACATTAGAAGCCATAAGGACTTTGAGCAGAACACAGGCACTGACTTGCCCACTACATGTACTCATTAGTCCACTCATGGGCCTCATTTTTTCTGCCCTCATTCACAAATTAATACAAAGTGGTATGTCCTGAGCCACTATTCCCACTTCTGGAAATTATCATGCCAGATCTGCAAATGTGCGACTGACATATGAACATTATTCCCCATGGAGTGTTCATCACAGCAAAAGATCGCAAACGCCGACATAAGCATCACTTGGGAACTGGTTGAGTCATGGTACATCCATAAAATGAAACAGAGCAATTTAAAAAAAGATGGAAGCTCTAAAAGGAAATGATCTTCAAAACAGTATTGTTAGGTGAAAAGGCATTAAAACATCTGTCATTTATTTACTTACTATATGCAGACTAGTTCCAGGAAAGACATCCAGGAAACCGGTGCCTATGGGACAGACTTTTCTCTTCCACCCTCTTTGTACGATTGATAACCATGCTGTGTGCCTACCAGGCGGCTGTCACTAAACTAGGCACCAGGGAAATAAGGCAGACCCCACCAGACCTCTGCCCTCACGGCGCTCACAGTGTAAAGGGGGAAGCGGTGTGGCACATGTGACAACAGAAACAGGTTGTATGACAGAGAGGACACCTGCTTCAGGATGCCAACCACTGGGTCCCAAAGCACAAGTCTGTTCATGCAAAGGTACTTCCAATTTTATTTACTTATCTTGTTTATTTTTACACACACACCCCCCCCCCAGAACGTATGCTCAATGAAGGCTGGAGTTTTTAGTGTTTATTCACCCAGTGCTTTGAACACTGCTTGGCATATAATAAGAACTCAATAAATAACTGCTGGCTGGATGATGGATGGACGGGTGGATGAATGGATAGATGAGTGAGTAGACCAATGGATGGGTTTCAACA
Organism: Mormoops blainvillei; assembly: GCA_004026545.1. Taxonomy (NCBI): domain Eukaryota; kingdom Metazoa; phylum Chordata; class Mammalia; order Chiroptera; family Mormoopidae; genus Mormoops; species Mormoops blainvillei. The sequence continues at coordinate 70,526 of PVJD01003514.1, read as the reverse complement.
TACAATGGCAGAGAGCAATCCTTTCTGGGAAGCTCCAGTCAAAGGGCCCTTCAGAGTCACCAGCAAGGGTCTCTTACCAACTCCCAAGGCCCTAGGTTAGTAAGAACAGTAACAGTATCAACACTGCCACACTTACTCTTAGCACTTCACAAGCCCTTCCATGCATGAGCTCTCATCCTGACCGGAATCCTTCTGACAACACCATGAAGAAACTAAGGCCACACAAGTGACACAGCTGAGACTGGAGCCCAACACTCTGGGGAACCCTAACTTTATGCTCTTTCCCAAGATCTCCTGGGGTACACAAGATCAGGGTCCTCTACTTTGGGGAAAAATATGTCCCACAAGGGCCTGCAGTGGCTATACAGCCTCAAAAGCAGGACACCCAGACCTCTCTCTCGGCTCCTGAGGAGGACTGGGAAGCTGTACTCCACAAGGCTGCCCACGCGAGAGACGGGCAGGCAGGCAGCACCGCTGCTGCTCGGCCTCAGGCTCATGGAAGCCAACCACCTGAGAAAAGTAAGCACCAAGAAGTCAGACAAAGCACCCGAGAGAATACTAATGAATCAAGGAAACATCTTATTCAAGAGCGCCTTACTTCAGCCCATGTCAAAGTTTTCTAACCACACATGGTGAAAAGAGAAAGCTGTGACCACACAAACAGTACACACGGTGTTCTTCGGCTGTCACACCAGTTCAGTCATTTAGAATTCTGCCTCCAGTTAATTCTGTGTAAGTCGCGAGGCAAAAAGAAGCTCAAAGTTTAGAAATTGTATATGAAAACTATAAAGTTGTTGTAATTATTATTACAACAATACATTGCTAATATTTATTGGGGGGGGGGATATGATATACCAAGCAAAGGATAAGTGTTTATATGCATGCCATGTCATTTAATCATCTCAAGAATCTTGTAACCACCGTCACCCCAACCCAGATCTACTTCATTCCTCTCACGCCTTCTACCTTTCAGTGATGGGGAGAGAGGCCTGTACCTGGTGCTTTCCAGCTCCGTGGAGATCTTAAAAGTTAGCTGAACATTTTCAAACACAATTCAGCCCCAATGAACAGTTTTCCAACAAGTGAAAGAGCAGTGTCTCAACAAAGCCTTTTCACACATGTGTAGCAGACCCAGGGGGTGGCTGCCAAATGCTCCCTTCTCGTGCTACACTCTCCCATAACAGAGGCGGGGGCTCCTGGTGGCCATGTCCTAAGCACAGGATCTGGACTCCTGGCCACTACTAATTGATCTAAGCAGATGCCTGAACGAGACTACACTAAGCACTTTTTCTCCCCCAGAAACTGGTCATCTGGAACCACAAGCAGCTACCTCTGGGGCCAAGCTCCCAGGACAATGGCAGCCTGGAGGACATGGAGAAGTCCTGGTTCTGCCCCTTTGCTCGCGTGTGACACAGCAGTTCCTTCTCCTCAGTAAGGCACTCCAGTGTCTAGTCCACACTTAAAGCTAGCCAGGCAGTTTTCCAAAATAACCTGACTACACGTTGTTTTTCCCATCCTTCTTCCCAGGCTGGCCTCACCTCTGTGATTCCGGGAGAGGGGAGAGCAGGGTCTATTTTTGCAGGTGTTGGCCCTAGGAACACCAGGTCAGCAGAATGATGAGGAAAGTGCGCATTTTCCTCTTCCTCCCCTGGGATTGCGGAAACAACAGTTTGGGCTTCTTTGGGTGGAATGCTGTACTAACACGGGTAACTTTCTTGATAAGAAAGACAGGCCCTAGTAAGTCCACCAACCCCCACCATTAAGAGCGGGCACCCATTCCTCACCAGGAGGTAGGAAGACACCTCACCCTCATCCTGCCCCTCCTCACTGGGCACCTTTATTCAGTGCACTGGCTACTTCACGCAAGTAAACATTGATCAAGTACGTTCTGCCTGGTCAATCCAAAATGTTGTGACAGACCCATGCATTTTTATCCTTGGGATGCCAGCTTCTTCACTTATTAGCTATTGGACTTTGGACAAATCAGACCTCTCGGCCTCAGTTTCCCCATTTGAGCATGGGGATGACAACAGGTGGGTTGTATTAAATGAGACAATACGTTAAAGGCCTTCACACATTGCCCAGCAACAAATGCCACATGCTATCATTATGACAGGATAGCTTTTCCCACCCACCTTGAATAATCAGACCTTTCAAAATGTCTCCCAGAGATCCAACCTGGAGACAACTCCTTCTCTGGTATTTGTGTATGTCCTTCCCAGTAAGATTCCTCCCAAATCCTGCTACTCTGCTAGAGGGGGGATTTCTTAAAAGGGTTAAGCCTCAGGTGAGTTAGCCTGTGTGGTTCACATGAGCGCCTATAGCAGCAGAAGAAAGAGAGACCTTTAGAGATCCATGAAATGCCTAGGAAATCACGTCAGGTGAAGAGAAGCTGGTGTGCTGGGAGGAGGTGGAGCTTTCTAAAGTGCAGGCTTCTTTAAGTTGGTAGACAAGAGTTAGACTTAAGCCCTTGCTTCTAGGGCAGCTGGCTCCTCTTAACAGGGAGAGGCCAAGAGGAAAGAAGAAAGGCCAAAAACTACATGGCATTCCCACAGTTGGACACATCTGCCCCACTGACCAAAGCTCACAGAGGCCTTTTAGGACTGAGCATACAATCCTGACAGTGGGTGTATGAGTCAGTCAAGCAGGACTGGCAATGGCCAGGACAGAGAGAACAGGAGTCTGGGCTTGGTCAAGGCATGCTGACCCGGGGTACAGGGAAGAGACCTGACGGGCGAGGCCTGGCACAGGCCTCAAGACCATGCTCCTCAGAGGGGAGAAAAGAAGCTACCTTCAGTCACCTCGTGGAGCAAACCCAGTGCCCTTCTGGCAGACCTGGGTGGCAGGGAGGAACGTCTTAAGGAGTATCAGAGCTCTCCAGGGCTATTAAAACCTTTCCCTAGAGCACTCTCACTGACACTAAATACAGGAAAGAGCAAACAGTATGTCTGAAAATGGAATCCTCCTATACTGCTGGTGGGAATGTTAAAGGGTGCAGCCATCTTGGAAAGTAGCCGGGCAGTTCCTCAAATAGATAAAGAATTACACTACGGCCCGGCAATTACGCTCCCAGGTATACACCCAAGAGAAACAGAAACATTATGGCCACACAAAACTTTTACACAGGGTTCACAGCAGCATTATTCGACGATAGCTAAAAAGTAGGAACAATGCAAATGTCTATCAAGAGATGAATATATGAAATGTGGTCTGTTCCTGCAATGGAATGTTATTCAGCAATAAAAAGGAATGAAGAACAGATGCTTGCTACAACATGGATGAACCTTAAAAACATGTCAAGTGAAAGAAGTCAGTCGCAAGGGATCACATATTTATTATGATTCCATTTACATGAGATGTCCAGCACAGGCAATTCCACAGACACAGAAAGGTTAGTGGTTGCCTGGAGCTGTGGGGAATGGAGGGATTTGTAACTAAGAGGTGTGGGGTTTCTTTCTGGCGTAATGAAAATGTCCTAAGCTTGATTCTTTTTATGGTGATGGATGCACAACTCTAAATATACTTTAAATAGGTGAATTTTATGGTATGTGATTATATCTCAATAAAGTGGTTACAAAGAGAGAGAGAGAGAGAGAGAGAGAGAGAGAGAGAGAGAGACACAAAGAGAGCAATTCAGCTCCAGAGTCAGAAAAGGACCAGAGAGCCCTGTTTCTCCTCCTTTCATATACTCATTCTTGCCATTCATTGAGTGTCTACTTCAAATTTAGCAATAGGGATACAAAAAAAGGTCAAGAAGCAAGCCTTGTTTTTGAGGTGTTTCAAGTTCAACAGGCAATTGTAATGGGTGGTGAATGATGAGCACTTATGGTGTGCAGCTACCACGGGAGGGGAGTGGAGGGAAGGGGAGCTACAAAGCCAGGCACAGATGGAGAAGCGGAGGTAGCCACACTAACCTAGTCCTAGGGGATCGGAGAAGGCTTCGAAGAAGTTAGCTAAGTTTAGCAGGGAGGCCTGAAAAGAGTATTCCTAGGAGAGTGAGCAGCATTTTTAAAGGTTTTGAGGAAAAGAGAACACTCAAGGAACTACAAGAAATATACAATGTGGAAGCCAGAGTAAGAAAGGAAGGTGGAGGTTGACCAAATCATGGGATGGAGGGGGAAGATGGGTACTCGGCAAAAATACTCAGGCTTTCTCTTGATTTAGGCCACAGGAGGCCTTTGAACGTTTTTTTAAACAAGGATTATGTTTTGTATGTCAAGGAGGGATTTGTGCCCCACACCCCCAACTGAAAGCAGGGAGACCAGTTTGGAAGCTGCTGCATGATTCATGTGAGAAATAGAGACTAGCAGTAATGGGGGGCAAGTGGAGGTCTCCTCCAAGGGCTAAGGCAAGGGTTCCACTTCCCCATTTCTTTTACTTTTCCTTTTTTATTATGTTTTACTGATTATGCTATTACAGTTGTTCCAATTTTTTCCCCATAGGCTCCCTCCACCTGGTAACCCCCTTCCCTCCTGCAATCTCTGCCCTGAGTTCATATCCATGGGTGGTGCTGTAGGTTCTTTGGCTCCTCCATTTCCTATACAATTCTTAACATCCCCCTGTTTATTTTGTACCTGCCAATTATGCTTCTTAATCTCTGCATCATTTCCGCATTATGCCCCTTTCACTTCCCACTGATAACCCTCCATGTGATCTCCATTTCTGTGATTCTGTTCCTGTTCTGGTTGTTTGCTTAGTTGTTTTCTTTTTTCTGTTGTTTTTTGGGGGATTTTTAGATTCAGTTGTTGATAGCTATGAATTTGTTGCCTGTTTAATGTTCATGGTTTTGATCTTCTTTTTCTTACATAACAAGTCCCTTTAACATTTCCGTAATAATGGTTTGGTGGCGATGAACTCCTTTAGCTTTACCTTGTCTGGGAAGCACTTTATCTGCCCTTCAATTTTAAATGATAGCTTCGCTGGATAGAGTAATCCTGGATGTAAGTCCTTGCTTTTATCACTTTGAATACTTCTTGACAGTCCCTTCTTGTCTGCAAGGTTTCTTTTGAGAAATCAGCTATTAGTCTTATGGGAAGTCCTTTGTAGGTAACACTCTTTTCTCTTGCTGCTTTTAAAATTCTGTCTTTATCTTTAACCTTTGGTGTTTTACCTATGATGTTTCTTGGTGTGACCCTCTTTGGGGTCAACTTGTTTGGGACTCTCTGAGCTCCCTGGACTTGTATGTCTATTTCCTTTGCCAAATTGGGGGAGTTTTTTTTCAGTGCTTTTTCAAATAAGTTTTAAATTTCTTGCACTTCCTCTTCTTATGGCACCCCTATGCTTTGGATGTTGGCACGTTTAAAATTGTCCCAGAGGTTTCTAAGCCTCTCCTCATTTTTTGAATTCTTGTTTCTTCTTTCTGTTCCGATTGAATGTTTACTTCTTCCTTTTGTTCCAAATCGTTGATTTGAATCCTGGCGTCCTTCCCTTCACTGTGGTTCTCTGTATATTTTTCTTTATTTCAATTTGTATAGCCTTCACTTCTTTATTTTGTGGCTGTACCCAATCATTTCTCTGAGCATCCTGATTGCCATTGTTTTGAACTCTGCATCTGATAGGCTGGCTATCTCCATTTCACTTAGTTCTTTTTCTGGGGTTTTGTTCTGTTCTTTCATTTGGGCCATATTTCATTGCTTCCTCAATTTAGCAGCCTCCTTGTATTTGTTTCCATGTATTAGGCAGAGCTGCTATAACTCCCTGTCTTGGTAGTAGGGCCTATGTGGAAAAGGCACCTGTAAATTGTGTGGGGGAGAGCCTTAAGAAATTGCCAAGGCAGGGCACCCATTTCACCACTGTGTGGTTGTGGGAGGAGGGCTTGGAGAGGGGGCAATGACACGACCTGCTTATGGCAGTTCACCCAGCACTTGACCCATTTCCAGTCACTTCGCCCCCTTCCTGGGTGTGACTGGCACTCCTTCAGCTGCTGCCCTGGTGGTGAATCCTTGAGAGAGTTGGTTTGCGTATGTTCTAAGACCATACTGGCCCTTAAAGCAGCAATAATCCGGAAGTTTATTCCACTGTCCCAACTCCCACTGGTTTTTACAGGCAGAAGTAATGGGGATCTATCTTCCCGGTGCTGGAACCTTGGGCTGTGAAGCATGGCCTGGGCTGGGATCTCTTGCTCAGAAGTTATCCCTCCCATCCATTCCGCCACTGCCACTGCTGCTTTTCTGTGCCACACCACCTCTCCTCCGTCTCCATGACTCTGCCCTTCCTACCCCGCCCTTCCTACCCTTCTGGATGAGTGTGTCTTCTTTAAATCCTTGGTTGTCAGACTTCCATACAGCTCGATTTTCTGACGGTTCTGGGCATTGTTAATTTTGAGATCTGGTTGTAATTATTTCTATGGTTGCACAAGGAGGCAATGCATGTCTACCTATGCCTCCGTCTTGACTGCAAGTCCCCCTCCGCTTCCCCGTCTCATGCCTGGCCTACTCCCTTGGCATGTGCACTGTACTTGCAAGCAGTCTTTGTGGGGTTTTCAGGACAGGTACCAGAGTCTGATCCAGTTTCCAGGCAAATGCTGACTGTGGCTTATCCAAGGGCAGCCTTCTTCCCCTCATTTCAATAGAGGACAGATAAGCAACTACCAAAAGCCATGGTTCCTGCCTGTCCATGTTCTAATAGTCTCTAGAAGATCCACAAACCACCCTGCCTTCCTGGATGTCAGGCCCATGTGTACTCAGTAGCTGACATATCCCCAGACCATGATGGCTCCAGAATGAGGATACCTGGCCCCTCCTCCACCAAAAGACACAGCAGCAATGAGGTTGGAAACATCAACCCAAAGCAAGACTCCCAAAGAATCAGAACTTCTATGTGATGGGAGAGACAATGTTGCTCCAGTGCACATGCCCTGGCCCGTCACAAAGTGGCTTCCCTCTGCCCACGGTGACCCCAGGTTCTCACCCCCGCGGATCCAGATGCAGGGCGGCAGTCTGTGGAAGTGTTTGCTTAAACACCCTCAGACACCAAAAAGAGAGGCCTAGGCTGAGTGGGTGGTGGGGAATGTCTGGCTGGGCAGTCCTGTGAAGGACTGACCTACAGTCCTAAGTGTGGACCTTGCGATTGCAGACAGGCTAAGAGGTGACCCCCAGAGACTATCGGGAAGGGCCTGGGATTATATGAATGGGTTAGTGGAGGGCTAATGTCCATCACCCATGATTCCACAGCAGTTGGGCCTCTGGTATTTCACCATAACGATATGAAGCTTAGACAGGCCTTAAAAAAAAACAACAACCTAGACCTGAGACTTAAGCTCTTCACTCAGCGAGTGATGGAAATGCACCCTGCAGGATCGGGGAATTGAGAGAGTGGTTCTTTGTTTGACAACGGAATTACTCACAAAAGTGAGCACGTCCTTGGCCCTGCCAGGCTGGAACCCAGGTCATGCCACAAGTTTCCTTCAGAGAGAACGGAGCTAACAGAACAGCCCAAAAGCGATTCTGGGTGAGGTGATCACGGAGAATTTTTAAACCCCAGCTCCACAAGAGCCGCAGCAGGACGTCTGCCTCTCTCCCTGGGCCCAAGGCCCTTTCTGCAGGGAAGCGCTTTAGCAAATAAAGGCTTCTCTCAGAAAGCGATTTGCCCGTTTATCTTAAGAGCCATAAAAATGGTTAAACTATTTCTAAACCCGTAATCCTGTACCTGAAAATCTAGCCTGGGGAAACCTAAATGTAGAAGAGGCAAACACAGAATAAGATTTTAGACTCAAAGATGTTCATTATAGTATTATTTACACTAGTGAGAAAGTAGAAATGATCTAAATGCCTGCTAATACAGAAGAATGGCTAAGTTAATTATGGTAGAAATGCACGCTCAATTACTATGATGGTATGGGAAGTGATGATTATGAAGACTATGAAATAACATGGGAAGATGCTGATGATATAGAATTAAGAAAAAGCAGGATACAAAAATATATACACATACAGTATGAGCTCCGCTATGGCTTAATTTTAAGAAGGCAAAATCTCTCAGACCTCGGCAAAACAGGCTGGCATTTCCAAGCAAGCCAACAGAGCCTATAGCCTTGCCCGGGATACCATGGGGCCCAAGGATGGCACACTGGCACATGACATAGCTTCCCCGTGACCAGCAGGGCCTGGGCTCTGGGTCTGACTTGGGGGCATGTGGACATTACCAGGGTGGCAGCGGTGGTGGCGGCGGCGGCGGCAGCAGTTGCAGCAGTAGTTAGGTCGGCCCTCCTCTCTCTCTGTAGGAGGTGGAGGAACAGAAGAGGAGGTAGTGCAGAATAAGAAGCAGACCAGAGAGAAGGTCCTCCTTCAGCAGGCTTCGCTACAAACAGAATGAACAAGTAAAGGAGAAAGGCCCCCACTAGAAGGAAAAAAAGAAAAAAGAGAGAGAAGGTGGATGCAAGGCAAGTAAGGAAGAAGGCAAATGTTAAGGCTGCAAAGGAAAAGGGGCCCATTCTGCCCACCCTCATTCCAGAGCAAAAGCTAATTCCTATAAGCGGTCACTCCTGGTCCTGAAGTTAAGGGTGAGCAGAGAAAATGGCATTTCTCAGAATAATGTCCAGGGAGGTGGTTCACCAGCCGTGTAAGTACCTATAAGTGCTCTGACACATTCCCAAGGAGAACGGAGCAAACCATGGACAGAGGGCAGAAAACACACAGCACAGGAGATGCCTGATCATGGGGCAGCGCACAAGCAGCGGTGGGCACAGACACCCAGTCCTCCCACAGCCCTCCTGGGCCCTGGGCCCCAGAAGCCTGAGAGCTCAAAGGAGGGGGAGCTGCAGGATAGGATCAGCGGTGTCACTCCCAAGCCCCACGCCTGCACGCATCCATCTGGCCGCTGACTGCTGGGGAGTAAATCTAAGACAGGGTGGGGGGCGGTAAAAAGATGGTCAAGGTAGAAACCAAACCAGCGGGGCCCACAGGCCCAGGCAGCTTTCCTCAGTAATGGGCAGACTCATGAGTCTGTTTCTCCCCAATTCATTTGGGCCTCATTTAGGAACCGGCTGCCTGGCCCAGGGACAGAGATGAGCTTCTGAGGAATGGTGACAGATACTTTTACTCATTGGTACAAAGGGCTCTCTCCAAAACTGCCCACACTTGATCCCAGACAAGCTGCCTGGAACCACCTTGATCCCAGGCAAGCTGCCTGTACAACAATGCACAGATGGAAAATATTCCAAAGCCAGACAAAGCCAAGGCCCTCTCTACTTTCCCCCACACCTGACCCTTTCAGGCCCGGGTCTACCTGTTAGCATGATAATTAGGCGAGCCTCACAGAGGGTTCTGAGGCTATTACTCCAAAGGCATGACCCCCCTTCCCCCAAGACCCAGTGGGAAAGCACTGCCACGTGGAAGTGGAGCTGCTCCCCAGTGAGGGGAAGGGAGACATTCCTTAGGCTTCATGTGGCCTCTCTCCAATCCCAGCTCCACCACCCAGCCATCACGGGACCCAAGCAAGCCACTTACCTTCATGAGCCTTCCCTCAGCAGGAACAATGAGGGTCGTCAGGGTCAAAATTCAAAGTGAGGCCATGAAAGATGTTCAGTCCAAAGGACCAGAACTGTAAAGTTTCATGACCATAACAACCACCACGGGGTAAAAGTAAGTACTCTGCGTTTTTCCTGAAAACGGAGGTCACCCCAAAGGCTGTGTCCTAGGCAGCCTGCTCTGGTCAGCATGGATCAGAAAGCTCTAGGGAAAGGCCTCAGGAAGGAGCTCGGCAGATTCCCAAGGATCATGACCTGGCCTGACTGAGAAAGGAGGCTTCGCCTCCAAGAGGCACTGCCCTCACCGGAAAATGGGGAGCAAGAGGTCCTGAGAGTGGGTACAAGTCACAGGGGCCGGAGTCACGGGGAGTGGCTCTGTGCTCCAAACTTTGACCAAGCACCTGGAGCCATGTGGTCAAGGAGACAGAGGCAGTCAGGCCCGGGGGCTGCAGGTCCAGGGGCTACCGGCTGGGCTGAGCACGCACTCAGACAATCACCCCTCGTCACTCGCGGGGATGCTCTAAGTGGCCTGAGAGCAGCAGGGAGCGAGAAGTCAGCTCCAACTGGGACCTAATGAGGTGGGGGCCCTAAACGATGGCCAGGAAGAGAGCAGGTAGGGGAGGGAAGGCAGACAAGCAGGGCAGAGGGGACAGCAGAATCAAGCACCAGGCAGGAGCAGAGTATAGCTGGGTGAAGATGAAGAATCCAATATGGCTGTGACACAAGATGTAAATGAAGCCTGAGGAAGAAGCAGCTGGAGATAGGTCAGAGCTGGACTGCAGAGGGTCCTGGATGCCGAACTCGGGGCTTCAGATTCTGCAGACCTTTGCCTTCGGGCAGTGCGGACATACTGAAGGGTTTAAAGAGAGGGCATGGCAAAACTAGAAAGATCTTGGGCAACTGAGTGAGATCAGTGGTGCCAGAAAATACACAAATGGAATCGGACAGACCAGTCTGGGGCGCTGGCTCTAGGGCAAAGGGCTGCCATGATATTTACAAACCCACCTGGCCAGCTGGGCCTCCATTCTTCACCTGTGGGTAGCTTTTATGATGAGTAATCCCACAAACATCCTATATGTATTTAGGGCTGGTGCTACAAGGTGGCAAGCTGTCTTCCCGTCATCTTGCGTAATTTTAATTTCCTTTCCTCATTAAAGTATGACAAAGTGTAGTATGCACCCCACCCCTTCTGCTAGGATGTCTTAAAGTACACTTCTGTATCCATGTTCCAGTGTTGGACCTCAGGTGGGGCTTCTATGCCTCAGAGCGGCATCTTTGGCACCAACAGGCTGGCCGTGCCAGAACTCTAAAGGGACTCTCAAACACTGGTGGGCTAGGACAGAAGACCTGAGGACAAACAGCAATGCTTGTACTCCACCTCAACTGGTAACCACCCACCCCCACCCGCCCCACCAACACTTACTGTGAGATGTAAGTTCTTAAGATGACTGAAGAGCCTAAACCAAAATGGAGTGGGTGATATCTTAATATGGACAGGGGTAGGAGATACAAAGGCCTATGAAAGGTCACTCCTGTGGGTGGAGCTTGAGATACAACCCTGTTGTGAAGGAGCTGGTAGACTTGACATGGTACCTCCATCCCCTGAGATTCTGTTACCTGATGGGTCTCTATATTGCGTTATTATCCACAGTCCTCTGACCCCATGGAAGCTACGCAAATGAGAGGGAGAATCTCAACGCTGGTACTGCGCGACTGAGTGGGGGAGAAGCAGGAGAGCCGTAAAGAGTTTATTACCATGATACTGAGTAGAGAAAATAGGCAAGAAGCGGGCTGGGGAGAAGAAACTCAAATCGCAGCAGTAAAAGCTAACGTTTACCGAGGGTTCACCACATGCCAGGTGCTTCACAGCCCCCTGCTGTGAAGGTGCGCTAAAACCTTGCCGTCCCACCAAGGAGGAAACTTAGGAACTCGGCTGAGCTCAAATCGAAGAACTCAAGCCTAAGGTCACTAGCTGGGAAGCAGCAGAGCAAGAACCCAGGGAGTCTAAGCTGGGGCTCACTCCCAGCCCTGGACAGCCGGCTTGGAGAAGCTCTTTTAGAGGAGGGACTGAGTGGCCTTGAGGAGGGAGTTACTGCCCACGCAGTGAGAGGGCACCAGCAATCAGGGCCAGGGTCTGAGCTCCAGCACTACTGTTATTTCTGTGACTTTCTACTTCCCTTCTCTGAGCTTCAGTTTCTTCACCTGTGAAATAGAGCAGACATTTCCACACTATCTGGCCTCGGGGGTCCAGGCAAATCTCAGCTAAGAATGATGAAGGGGAAGTTAGGGGGTACAGGCTCTGTTCTTAATAACCTGTCTGAGAACCCCTGGATTAGATGTCTCAGGGGCCCCTTCTACTGTAAGCATTCGTTCTCTCTGATCTTAAATGGGGTTGGGAATGAATGGTCAAAATGAGAGCAGGGCGTCCGAGACAGGGAGGTACCGAGAGGCTCTCCTGGTGCCTGTTTGCTCAGTCGTACATAAAGGTCAAAGACAGATACTACAAACTCCCTCTCTTCGTCTAAAATAACTATCGCACAGAGAACACAAGAAGTTTCTAAGTCAAATGGGGGAATGATGCAAATGTTTATCCTCTGGCCTCTTTCTTTCAAAGGTTTAGGTTTCCTGTCACCACTTTATGTTTGTACTTTATAACTGTGAGACAGATAACAATCTTTACTGGAAAGGTAGGGCAAAACTCAAGTTTCTCCTTAGACTTGGTAATCAGACTGTGTTTTTCCAAGAAACCAGGGTGGCAGTGGAACAGAAGAAAAAAGTTAACAGGGGGAGAGGGAGATAACGAGGAAAGACTCTCTTAAGGTGGAAAGTTAAGACATCTCTTAAGGAAGGAAAAGATGTAGAGGCAAAAAGACAAGCATGGGCTGGCGGGGAGGGAAGATGATACTGACAAGGCTAGAGGGGGAAAAAAGGCATAAATATGTTTGAAAAACTCTATAGAAAGAATTTCCAATGCTGAGTTGCAAGTGGGAAACATAAGAAAGGGAGGGAGAACGGGGGTTCTCAGAATCCTAGAGAAAGTAAAGAGGTAGGGGCTGCCTCCTTTCCCCAAAGTGCGACCCACAGAACATTCATTACTTGAGATGGTTCTTGGAAAACTGTCCTCCAGGCAAAGCAGCTCAGGCAACACTGAATGCTGAGGACTTTTGGAGGCTACGATGAACACGAGTGCACTGCTGGTTCTGTGGGACTGAGACCTGTTTCACATTGCCCGGCACTCCCCCAGGGCATCTGGCCTCAGCGCTCCATTTTGGAAGGCACACTTGGAGGAAAGTCCCGACTTGGGCAGTGCCCAGTGCTGGCCAGCTCAGCGGTGCCACTGGTCCACACTTGGCTTGCTTGGCTTTTCCCCAGTGTGGACTGGGGCAGGTAGGGGAAGATAGTTGGTACAGGACATTTGAAAATCTGTTGTTTGAAACCTGAAGATGACCTATATAAAATTATGTGACAGGAATTTAAGATGGTGGCTAAATTTCACTGGTCCAATATTTGTTTTGACTTTATAATTGAACAGGGAAGTCTTATATTCACCAAAAATTTAACATATTATAGACTGGTATCTTCCCCTCCAGTCTTCCTTGGCCTTAGTCACCTAAATTCAAAAACTCGGCATCATCACTAACTCTTTCACCCTCTTTATGCAAATATATATTTTAATGTAACTCAGATGTAATTCAGACCACAGTTGTCTGTCTGCTGCTCAGGAAGATTTGTGGGAGGCCATCGGATGCCTTAACAAGTAAGATCTGACAACACTGTGCCTACAGTGTATCACTCATCTACTGGTATAATAGATATTACAGAGAGTAAGGAGATGCAGCTGGTATGACTTGTACTTTTTCCTGCTGGTTCCTGGTGATGGTAGTTTTCTCTTCCAGGCACTCACTGCCATTGCTTTAATAAAGGACTCCTGAGTACTGCTATGATCAACACGTGCTTATTGGTATCACACAAGGGTTCCTGATGACAGGGCTTTTCTTAAACACATACTTGTTGGATTGAAGTCATCTAGCTTTTACTAGCCCACCCTTACATTCGCCAACATTATTCTGAGGTGAGTGGCTCACAGCTATCTCGCTGACAGATTTTTCTCAGGGTCCTAGTCTGTGCTTCAGTTGGCCAAGGGACTCAAACGGCCACCTGCTCTCCCAACCTTGAGCTTCAGTTCCCTTGCAAATGGGGCTGTTCTGCTCTTTCCTGTCTGACAGACTCAGCTCCAACATGTGGCCCACAGCCTCTGCTGCCTTTACTACCCAATGGTCATCTCGATCTCTAGGCACATGTGAGGCCCTTTTTCCTTAAAGTCCCCATCCACTGGCCCCAGCTGAGATGTCCGTGTCTCCTGTGAGTACCCCAGAAGAAGCAGTTAAACTGAATAAATTTTAAGTTGCCTAAAAGGCTGACATCTAAATGGGTGTTTTTATTTTCTAACAGGGGAATACAGCCCTGGCTGGTATGGCTCAGCTGTTTGGAGTGTCATCCCGTGAACCAAAGGACTGCAGGTTCAATTCCCATTCAGGGCACATGCCTGGCTTGCAGGTTCTGTCCCCAGCTGGAGCAATTCTGAGCGGGGGATACTTCTCTCTCATGTCGATACTTCTCTCTCATGTCGATACTTCTCTCGCATGTTGTTTCTCTTCCTCTCTTTCTTCCTCCTTTCCCCTCCCTTTAAAATCAATGGCCATGCCCTGACCGGTGTAGCTCAGTGGTTTGGGCATCATCCCACAAAGGAAAAGGTCAATGCTCATGCCTGGGTTCAACTCTATTCTCAGTCAGTGCTCATGCCTGGGTTGCAGGCCAGATCCCCGGTTTAGGGCATGTGAGAGGCAACCGATTGATGTTTCTCTCTCACATCAATGTTTCTCTCCCTCTCTTTCTCCCTCCCCTCTCCAGCCTATGAAAATAAAAATAAAATAAACAAAATCTTCAAAAAATAAAAAATAAAATAAAATCAATGGGAATGTCCTTGGGTGAGGATTAAAAAAAAGAAAAAGAAAAAAGAAAAAACACACAGCTACCCAGAGACAGAAAGCAATCAGTGCTTTATTTGGAGAGAATTAGAATAGTTATTTTTCTCTCAATTTTGTTGGAAGGCTACTTAAAAACAAACAAACAAACAAAACATCCCAGCAACTTCCCTTGCCTAAAAGAATTAATAGCAACAGCAAGCACACTGTACAGCACTTAGATGCTCTATACTCATTAAGATAAGAAGGCAGTAATGCTGAGTTGTAAAATGTCACATACCCGGGAAATCAATTCTTCTTCTTCTAGCCTCATTACTCTCATATCGCGTTTATATACACAGACACCCTTCCTGTTCCGTTTTCCCGGACCTCACCTGATTGATAACATAGACGCCATAGTCCAACTGCTGACGTTGCAGGATTGGGTGCAAATAATACAGCCAGTACTTGAGGTGTTCCTGCCGGTTGCGGAATGGAATAATGATGGCCACCTTGTGAGGAGAGATGCAGTCCTTGGGGGCGTAGCGACCACCCACCTTCACCTCAGGGTTCTGTTTTGCCACAAGCGTCAGGTCCACAGGTGCCTTAAACTCGATCAGCAGGGGGCCAACTAGAGAGGTGGAGGGAAGGAGAAGTTAGCAGGCCACAGGACTCGCTGCTTTACAGACTTGTCAGATGGCCAGGCTGCAGGAGACAGCTCTTCCTGAGAGGCAGCGTGGCCATGGAAAAGGCACTCATGCCCAGCACTAGGTATTATGTCTAGCAATAGTATGACTAACCACTGCAGGAAACTCATCGTACCAGGCAAACCTAGGTGGTTGGTCACCCTAGGAAGCACTCACCTATGCAGGACACATTCCCTTCAGAACCTATGTTTCTCAACTGCAAAATGAAAATGGGGTAATTTCTGCTCTGACGTCTTGACAGGTGGTTGTAAGGATCAGAGAGCATGGAGAAAATGCCTTCTCAGAAATCCTGAGGGTGAGACCTCTCTCTGCCACCTCCCAGCACGTGGCTTTGGACAGATGCTTTTTGAACTCAGCCTAATTGAGAAAAGGGGTGTGTGTGTATGTGCAAGCACACAGGTGCACATGCATTGAAGAGATCAGTGTTAAGAAAATCCAAAGGAAGTCATGGAGCCATGTCTCATGGGTTGATGCAGAGAAGAAACAAACTTGATGGGAAGGACCGGAGGAAATGAGACCCCAGAAGAAAAGGGAGAAGAAAACAGAAAGAACATCAAAGAAGAATGCTTAGAAAAATTAAGGAATGAAGTAATAACAGAGGGAACGAACAAGGGAGGAAAAGTCAGGGATGATTACAAAGTGTCTGGCCTGGAAGACCATGGCTCCAGACAAGAGAAATAAATTAGCAAGAGAGCGCTTCGGCTCAGATGAAAAACTGATGAGCCACGGGTGGTCGATTTTTAGCTAGTGGTAAGTTGGGAGCAGAGGGAAAGGCAAAGGTCAAGATCCAGACACAGACATGGAAGTCCTTGTTTCCTAAAGAGAAACAGGTGGAACTAAGAGAGAGCTGCTGGGGACTGCCCCACATGCAGCACAGATGGTGAGGGCAGCAGGACGCTGACTGGCCCGGGGACACACAGGGCATTGGGGGTGAAGTCATTGAACTCAGGCCCCCAGTATTCCTTGTAGGCCAGGAAAGTGGGTTCCAGGAAACACTAATCCCTGAAAGATACTCAATGGAAAAATATGTCCCTGGTCAAATAAGGGTAGGAACTCCGCCTACTAAACGCTGCTTCTGGAAAGTCATGACATACACCAAAGGTTCTGAGAAGTTGTGCAATCAAGAAACTTCCTTCACTTTATTTAACCCACTGTCTCCCAAAACTTATTGGGCAACAGAACCATTTTATCAGGGGACACACTTTGAAAACTGTTGCGCTAGTGAAACTACCTTTACCTGTAAAGCAAACTAGTCACAAGAACAAAGGAAGGGATCTACAGAACAGAGGTGAGAACGCTGACCACAAACTCAGAGCAAGTTCACGTGAAACATGCTCGTGAGAACCAGTGTGCAGCCTGTCACCCTGTTTATCAATAATATGTGGCTCTCCAAGCAACCTGTCCTCAGGGATCGCTCAACTCTCCTGAAAGGAGACAGCCTAAGAAAGGAAAGCTGTGACTCTTGCTTCTCTGGCCTGACCACAGGTGTAAACTCACCATCTCCTCCTCCTCTCCCCTCCCCTGTCCCCTACAGTACTCCATTCACTTTACTTCCCTCCAGTGCTTCCCACCTAGTTCCATCATCATGGAGCCTGTCCCCACTCATTTTCTTCTGAGGCACAGCTCTGATCATTACTTTCCCACTAAAAACCTCCGGTGGCTCTAAAGCTGTGTCGCCCTGACAAGGTAAGGCCCAATCTCTTAACCCGGCAACAAGGCCCTTCAGTCTCAGCTCTACCTCCTTCCCCATTTTTATAAACCAAGCCTATGACCACATTTTTCCCTTTGCCAGAAATGCCCTTCCTCTTTCCTCTAACAGCCAACTTTGCACTGAAAGACCAGAATTTTAACAGCAATCTGGCCTCAACCTTTTTCCTTTCTTCATTGCCACAGAGATCAGAGATCAGGTCCCCGGGGGGTAGGAAGGGAACCCTCAGGGTCCCAAAGTTCTGATGCCTTCCTGGGCATGTACCTCCCTCTCTGGAGGGATGGGGCCTCACAGGTCAGTTCCTGACTTGACTGCTGGCTCCGATCTCCAAGGGTGCCATCAGATGAGCAGGCTTTATGTTCCAGGGCTAAGAAAGGGGTAACCCTGGACCAGTTTTCCCCAAAACTACCATCAGAATCACCTGAGGCAGTTTGTAAAAATATGGACTCTCAGGCCCTTCCCCTAGAGAGCCTGACTTCACAGATCTTGGGAAGGACCTAGGTAGATAATTAATAAGAGCCTAGATGATTCTGTTTGGGCAAGTTGGGCAAAGGGGAGATAATCCTCCCATCTTCACAAGTCTTGGGGCTTTCAGGTAAGGAGGGTCGTTAGGGTCTCCCACAACTCACATATCATGGAAGCAGCCCTTCCACACGGCGCCCGGGACAGAGCCTTCCAGGAGGCCCTGCTGCACCGTGCATTGTGAAAGACATGAAAAAAGACCTATCATTGGTCTCTTCTCACTTCGGAGGGCCCCACAACATCTGCAAACCCCCCAGCCTTGCTGTACCTTTGGTTCTCAGATACTGCTAAACATAACCCCATTTTCGGGAACCCAAGAAGCATCTGGACTGTCACCCTACCAACTGACTCATGCTTTCTGAAACCAGCCCAGAAGACAGGAATTCACACTTGCTCTGCCTAGCCTCCTGAAGCACACACCTGCAGGCTGGTCTCAGTGCTGCCCCTTTCAGGAGTTCCAGAACGGTGGTCCTGAGGCGTCTTGGACAGAAGAGAGACGATGCCTGGGCCCTGGTTCAGCTCCATCCAGTGATTGCTGGATGACTATCTTTAGGCAAGTACCATCTGCTTTCAGCATACCGGTTTCCCATTTATAAATTGCAAGGACTGGAATTCAACCTGCCCCAGAAGAACTCTTATCTGCCACCACCCCCACTGGCTCCTCCAATGGCTCGTGTAGAGCTTTATCACTGAACGACCTCTTCTCACTCGCCTGCTTATCTTTGCACCCCTCTCACAACCCCTATCATGTCTCCAACACATTGAGAGCACACCGATGCCTGGATCCTGCCTTCCCTGCCCAATCTGGCAATTCCTTCCCCTCCTTCTCTCTGTGAAGCCTCCACAGCTCGGAGAATCCAGCAGATCACACCTCTGAAAGTGGATAGTACCTGGCAGTCCATGGCAGCTCCAGACCTGGAGCAGAATGCCTTCTTAGGTCCAGTGCCAGCCACGTGGCCTCCCTGAGTGCCCTGCAAATCTCCTGCCATGCTGCAGGGGCTGTCCTCTGCTGTACACCTGGCCCTGTCCCAGTGGGAAAATCCATCAAGCCCAGACTCCAGGAGTCCAGTGACCAGCTCGGCCCAGAACCTTGCAGACCTGCTACCAGGTCTCAGAGCCACTGCTCGAGGCTTCAGGGAGAGGTGAGGGGAGGAAGGAAAGGGCTGAGGGCTTCATGACAGTCCTCAGGCTAAGCCAAGGCTCCCTTGCTGTGAGGCGCATGGCGTGTGCTACCACAGGCTCTCGGCCCCGCTGGGCTGGCTTGTGTGTTTTCTTGGCTCTGGGAGCTGGGAAGCAGGGTTACGTAAGCAGATGAGCAGATGTGAGCCTGTCCTTCACTCCCCCAGCTGAAGCCCTGCCACGTGGGCCTCTCAGCTGGGAGTCCAGGTCATGGCCTTGCATGTAAGTCGCTCAATAACTTCAATGTGTGAGCTCAACTCAGACAAATTCCACTGCTCCCTCGCTCAGCACGGCAAACCCAAACACACACATGACCCTCCATCAAAACGCCCGGCTAATCTAGAGCCAACCCAGCACAGACTCCCTGCCTCACTTTCATGTTACTAGACTAGTTCAATCCTCTAGATTCATCAAAACAGGCTGGAGCATCTAGTCACTGCTTCCCAAATGACCAGCCAGTGCTCAAGACGCAAACCTTGGTCCGATGCTGGGCTATAACAATGTTTCATCAGCCTGGACAAAATGGCAATACTTAGGGGAATGTAGGTGGTTCTTCATTAGTTAAATGTAACCAATGCATCGGAATGTCCTTTCCCCTTTCCTCTAAGATTGAGATCTTACTCTTTAAATGTTAAAATGTCCTTCCTTTTTATAAAATGATAAAATTGATTTTGGTTCTGGATTTTTTTTTTTTAAATTTTGATGCTGGATTGGCAGCCATGGGTCAAACCCCTCAGTTTCTTTTTACATTTTCCCAGGCAGTGAAGTTACAAACATTTGGGAACTATGAGCTTTGTGTTCTAAAAGTTAGGATGCTGGAACATCTTCCTTGGCCGTGTCTCAGCTCTGACAATACATGGCATAGCCCCTCTTTGAGCTATCTCCTCTCCAACTACAGTGCTGTTGCACTGGCACTGGGGTAGGACATCTTTCTCTGCACCAATCTTCCGAGAGCTAGACAGGCACTGGAAGCTGAGTCGGGCACTACCAACTCCCCAGGCTTGGGGACGACAGCAATCTGTAGTGGTTGCAGGAATTCACGGTGCCTCCTGTGGCCCCTTAGACTAGAAATCAGAACCACCTACTGCACAGGGTTCATCCTAAACCTTCTCTCTGGTCCTTCAGGGAAAGCCGCTCTCCAGAGCTCTCCAGGGGCTTAGTTACCACCAATCCACCAGCTGCCTGGCTTTGGCTCAAACATCACCACCCCTAGGGAGCCTTCTTAGACCATTCAAGGTTGGTTCTTACTCTTTCTCCACCTCAAGTACTCACAGCACCACATCCATTCAAACTTGCACCCAGTTAGTTCATGCCATGTGCCAGTTGGTGCCAGGCAGGCGGCAACAAGGTTGGGTTAAGAGAAGGTCTTTGCCCCTGGTGCCGGGGTGTGGGTGTGGGGCGAGGACCAGCCAAGCAGACAGCGATGGTGAGGATGACATTGGTGAGAACAGCAGACATGACACAAAGGAAGGGAAGTCAACTCTGGGGCCAGGGAAGAGAGTCAAGGAAAGCTTTGCAGAGATGCAGCTGCCTGAACTGTGCCTCTCAGCTCCTCTCCAGGAGCTCATAACACAGAATTGTGAGTGTCACTTAGCTGCTATGGACCCAGGGAACGCCAACGAATCTTAGCTGAGCGGATGGAGCACAGCTATTCTCCCTGCTCCCCTACCACTGATGCACACAACAAAGAGGACTGTGATGAACCTTGAGAAGTCCTGATGGAAGAGCATGGAGATAGAGAGCTACCAGGAGGGACTTCTCAAGTCTCATGTTAACCATTTCTCATTGAGTTTTAAAATCTAACTCACAAAGGCCTCAAAGTACTGAAACAGATTTATTCCTTTTTTTAAAATTATATTTTATTGATTATGCTGTAACAGTTGTTCTGATTTTAAAGATTTATTTCTTAATCCAGATGTCCATGCTATTTTTCTTTATCCCTTTGGGTAGATCCTTAAAATTAAACAATAAATATTTTAAAATATAACCCAAGGACCCTTATAAGGAAGGGTCCTCCAAAATAAAGATTTCAGAACATATTGCTCAGTGACCAGAAAACAGGAATAATCTATTTCTAATGTTACTTGGTATGCTTCAGGCACACCCCACACAGGACACAGTTTCAATACCTGCTGTTCTTTCTACCATTTCACCATCCAAGTCATTTATTAGACCCTGGGGAAAGAAACGCTTTTTCAACAGGAAGCAGAGCACATTTGTGTTCTCAGAACCCTGCATTTGGGGGCACAGTGAAAAACAATTTGCTCAAAAGATAAAGGCACCTGTCAGAGGAAGTCTGCAGAACAGAGCCCAGGTGGCCGAGGGCAAGCTGAACAAGTTGGGCACAGTGGGGTCAGATGCACTCCATCACCTCTGCTCAGGAGTGGCCCTGCCATGTGCCCAAATTGCCATACTTTATAAGTCTTCCAAAAAATGACCTGAAAATAACCTGGCTAGCAATGGACCCCCAATATCAGTGGAGCTGGCCTTTTTCGTGCCCTGCTCTCTCCATTATAAATTCCCACCCAACCTTCAAACAAAGGACAAGCACTCTCATTTGCTACTCTATTTGCTTTCAAAAATGCTAGTGAGCTTTCCATCTATTGCAAATGTTCTCAAAACTGTGGCGTGCAAGAATCACCTGGGAAAGCCAACTGCAGATTCTTGGGTGCTACTCACCACATCTCAGGTAGGGGGCCAGGACTTCGCATTTTAACAAGCACTCTACGTAATTTCAGTGTGGATCCCTGGGTTATATTTGGAGAAATGTTGCTTTATAGGTTCACTCATTAACCACCACCTCCATCCCACCCCCTGAAGCTCTCACCAAGAGTAAGCTACCAAGAAAAAGAGCTTACACTCAGGAACTATTGTGTATGTCTCCTTTCTGACAATGTATGTCATGTAACAGAATACGTTTCACTTTTGGCTCTTGTAAAGGGACAGATGTCAGAACTATATTGGGCCATATGGTCTGAATATCTACATTTTAACTCATCCCCAGTCTTACATTTTTTTCTGTAGTTATGATTTCATGTATGTTGGTCCTTTTATATGGTATGTATTCTTATAAGCTATCTCAAAAACCTTTGTGAAAGCTACCACTTGGTAACATAACAATCCTTCAAAGTTCAAACCAAATGTCATCCTCTCTTTAAAGCTTTCCTCGGGCCCCTTGGGCCAATAACCTCTGCTCCAGATGCTCAAAACACCCTTGACGCAAAACTGAGCCCTTTAGGATGAGGGTGCCCTGCTTCCTCCCTCATCTCCATGAGGGCAGGGATTATATCATTCTTTTTTGTACTTCGGACAGTTATTTGCAAGACAGCATCTACAAACGTGCCAACCGACACAACATGTGTTCAACTACAAGTTAAGAAGCTGAGCCCTGACTGGTGTGGCTCAGTGGGTTGGGCATCATCCTGCAAACCAAAAGGCCGCTGGTTCGATTCCCAGTTAGGGCACATGCCTGGGTTGTGAGCCAAGTCCCTGGTCAGGGGGCATGCGAGAAGGCAACCAATCAATGTTTCTCTCACACATCAATGTTTCTCTACCTCTCTTTCTCCCTCCCTTCCCCTCTCTCTAAAAATAAATAAAATCTTGTTTTTTTATGGGGATAAATTTATTAGAACATGCCCAGCATATACGGTAGTTCACAATATTTGGCGGGGGTTTTTTTCCCTTTTATTTTTTTCTACCCTTTATTCCTCTCTGCCCTACACCCCCCTTCCGACCAGCATCCCCTCCCTGCTTAGTTCATGTCCATGGGTCGTACATTTAAGTTCTTCGGCTTCTCCATTTCCTATACTATTCTTTTTTTTTCTTTTAACTTTTTTATTTATTGATGAGAGAGAGAAAACATCGATTGGTTGTTCCACTTATTCATGCATGTATTGGCTGATTTTTTTTTAATTTTAAAAATTTATTTCTTTTTAGAAAGGGGAATGGAGGGAGAAAGACAAGGAAAGAAACATCAATGTGTGGTTGCCTCTCGCACACACCCCTACTGGGGACCTGGCCTGCAACTCAGACATGTGTCCTAGACTGGGAATTGAACCTGCGACCATCTGGTTTGCAGGCCGGTGCTCAAACCACTGAGTCACACCAACCAGGGCATTTCCTATACTATTCTTAACCTCTCCATCTATTTTGTACCTACCATTTATGCTTCTTATTCCCTGTACCTTTAACCCCATTCTCCACCCTCCGCCTCCCCGCTGATATTCTCCATGTTACCTCCGTTTCTGTGATTCTGTTCCTGTTCTAGTTGTTTGCTTAGTTTCTTTTTGTTTTTAGGTTCAGTTGTTGATAGTTGTGAGTTTGCTGTCATTTTATTGTTCATAGTTTTGATCTTCTTTTTCTTAGATAAGTTCCTTTAACATTTCATATAATAAGGGCTTGGTGATGATGAATTCCTTTAACTTGACCCTATCTAGAAAGCACTTTATCTGCCTTTCCATTCTAAATGCAAGCTTTGCCAGATAGAGTAATCTTGGATCTAGGTCCTTGCCTTTCAGGACTTTGAATACTTCTTTCCAGCCCCTTCTTGTCTGTGAGGTTTCTTTTGAGAAATCAGCTGAGAGTCTTATGGGAACTCCTTTGTAGGTAACTCTCTCTCTTTCTCTTGCTACTTTTAAGATTCTCTCCTTCTCTTAATCTTGGGTAATGTAATTATGATGTGCCTTGATGTATACTTCCTTGGGTCCAGCTTCTTTGGGACTCTCTGAGCTTCCTGGAAGTCTATTTCCTTTGCCAGATTGGGGAAGTTTTCTTTCATTATTGTTTCAAATAAGTTTTCAGTTTCTTGCTCTTCCTCTTCTCCTTTTGGCACCCCCATGATTCAGATGTTGGCACGATTAAAGTTGTCCCAGAGGTTCCTAAGCCTCTCCTCATTTTTTTGAATTCTTATTTCTTCATTCCATTCTAGTTGAATGTTTATTTCTTCCTTCTGCTCCAAATTGTTGATTTGAGTCCCGGTTTTTTTCCCTTCACTATTGGTTCTCTGTATTTTTCTTTATTTCACTTTTCATAGCCTTCACATTTTCCTCTATTTTGCAACCACACTCAACCAATTCTGTGAGCATCCAGATTACCAGTGTTTTGAACACTGCATCTAATAGGTTGGCTATCTTCATTGTTTAGTTCTAATTTTGGAGCTTTGATCTGTTCTTTCATTTGGGCCATATTTTTTTGTCTCTGGCATGCCTATAATGTTCTAAGAGGTGGAGCCTTAGGTATTCACCAGGGTGAGGCAACTTATGTGGCTACATTGTGGCGCTGTATGTGGGGGAGGGGTCTGAGAGGGAACAATGCCTCTTAGTCGGCTCTCAGTGGCTTTCAGTCACTTCCCCACTATCCACAAGCAAACTGGGCCCTTTTGGTGCTGGTTTCTGGGTGGGTGGGTTTGTGTTCATTCTAGGACCCCATGGGTCCCTCCAACAAACTCTCCTGTGAGTCTGGGAGTTTCTCCTGCCACTGCAACCCCCACAGGTTTTTACAGCCAGAGGTTTTGAGGTTTTCTTTTCCTGTGCAGGAACCCTGTATGGCATGGTCTGTCTAGCTCCCCTGTTGTTCCTCCTGGTTTATCCACAAGCAAATATGGGATTGCCAGCTGCCATCTTGCACGCCTGGTCCTCCAGCTGCCACCTTGCTGCATCCCCTCTGCCCCAGCTTCCTGTCTCCATCTCTGTCTCCACCCCTCCTACTGGTCTGGATGAATGTTTCTTAACTCTTTGGTTGCTGGACCTCCATACAGTTCAATTCCCTGGCAGTTCTGGTTGTTTTTTGTTTTTAAATTTGTTGTTGGGCCTTTTTTTGGTTGTGTGAGGAGGCTAAGTGTATCTACCTATGGTTCCATCTTGGCCAGAAGTAAAAAATAAATAAAATCTTAAAGATAAAAAAAGAAGAAAAAGAAGAAGCTGAGGTAACAGAGCAGGGAACCACCTTAATGCTTAAGAATCTAGGTTGTCCTAATATACATCTACAAGCAAGGTCACCAAGGGCAGAAACACTCCACTTTCTGGGCTCTTAAGATGCCTATGGTTTCCAGGGGCAGCATCTAGACAAGCACATCCCTTACCCTCAATTTTAAAATAATTTTCTTGCAGGTTCTAGGCCTATAATTCAAACTTTGTGGTAGTGGAGAGCCTAATGAAAACATTGCATTTCCTCATCTAAACCTCACATTGCAACATCAAACCGGTGCTTCACCAAATACCACTTGTTCCTTGAGAGAATAACCCCAAGCTCAAAGTCTGATATGGGTTGTCAGATCACCAGAAAACCCTTAGACAGTCTCTCAGTCCAGGGTCCAGTCACCAAGGGCACCAAGGCCTTAACCTAAGGGAGCAGAGCCATGGTTAGATTCCATCACCTTGAGGTTCTGGATCCTCTTTGAACCACAATGAAGAAGAATCCTGGCAGACCAGGGCTGGAAGGACCTTCAGAATTATGTTTCAGCCTCGCAGTTACATATGGGGGTTTGAAACTGAAGGCCAGAAAGACTGACAAGTGTCCTCAACGACATTCTTGGATTGCCCCCACTCCACAAAAAAAGCTACCTTTATTTCCCCCCTTATTAATCCTTTAGGGTTCTCATGTTCTTGGATATATCTACACAGTGGACAAATCACAGCACACATGCCCCTTGATGCTCCCCTAGGCTGTACCCATGGAGATTCTGTCTCGGAATCCTTCTCAACCTGCGGCTCTAGGGGCTACCAACTGATCCCAGGTGGCATAAAAATGAATCTGATTTGACATCACTAACCTAAACCCTTCTCAAGCACATTTCTATACCACATGGTCAGGGTTCCTGAATTCTGTGGCAGGAGAATCAAGGAGAGAATACCAAACTTCTGGAGGCTCCAGAACTGGGGGCATGACAATACGCTTCTGTCCTGGGGTGATCCCAAAAGGTCCTCTTTTTTTTAATTTTTATTGAGCTTACTGGGGTGACATAGGTTAATAAAATTACATAGGTTTCAAGGGTACA
The DNA here is from genome assembly GCA_004026545.1 of Mormoops blainvillei. Taxonomy (NCBI): domain Eukaryota; kingdom Metazoa; phylum Chordata; class Mammalia; order Chiroptera; family Mormoopidae; genus Mormoops; species Mormoops blainvillei. Next base: position 44,986 of record PVJD01003514.1, on the reverse strand, counting down.
ATTCTCTAATACCTCATATGTGTATTGTATTCACCATCCAAAGTCAAGTCTCTTTCCGTCACCATTTATCTTCCCTAACCCTCTTCTACCTCCCTCCGAAAAGGTTTTCACCCACAGTGCAACCACAGAGATGCAAGGCCCTGAGGTCAAGATACAGGGTTGGGGATCACAGGCTTTTGAAGCCCAGTAAACAGGCTTCCCAGTGTTTGTCCACTGGGGAAAATTGTCCCAGGAGGAATTTCTGCTTTGTTTGGTCCTGGCCCAAAAACAAATTTCCTCCTCACCCAGCCCTTCTCCCCACCCCGCCACCACCACCCTTCCTCTCTCCCTCCGCTGGAATTTGTGGAAACTGCACCTGCCCACAGTTATCAGCTATCACTACCAGGAAACGCTAAAGGGGCCAACTTGCCTGGAAATGCCATGTCAGCCCCAGGGAGATCTTGCTGCATCTTGCTGTATCTCTCTCCTCTTAGAACTAGAGTGCTTCCGGAAGGAATGATCTGAACTTCTTGGAAAGGATTAGAAGGACAGAGTCTGGTATTTAATTTAAGACCTTCCCCTCCGGGCCGAGGCAGTCCCCCAACTCCTCTGAGGCCTCCATTCTCACCCCAGAGACAGTTACCAACAGGTAGCCCAGGGCCAGTCACTCAAGAGCTCCAGGCCCAGGATGGCAGGAGCCACATTTACCTCCACTCCTCTTCCGATTACTTCCCCCTCCTCTGGTATGAAAACACCTTGCTTTGCACGTTCTTAGGTCATTTGTTAGGGGGAAAACCCCCCAGAAATTCGACACGCAGCTCTACAAGGAAGCAAATGTAATTTTCATGGGGAGCAGCCTGGTAGGAAGAGGTCACAGACCAGGGCTCCAATCTCTGTGCCGCTTCTGAAAAGTCACAGGTGAGTTTCATAACCTCTGAACCTTGTCAGTGATAGCACAGTGCCTAACACACAGTAGACCTACAACATATATTTGCTGAACATATGATTAATACTTGCACGTGGGCCTTCCATTATAAGAGGCAAAGTCATTCTCAATAGAATTCAATAGAGGCTAAGGGGTCATAAAGACTGACTGTGTGTTGAGGAGAATAATCTGAATTTAGTGATACCAGAACACCTACACTGTAGCAGGGGTGTCCAACCTTTTGGCATCTCTGGGCCACACTGGAAGAAGAGTTGTCTTGGGCCATACGTTAAATACATGAACACTAATGAAAACAAAAAGAAATCCTATAATGTTTTCAGTAAATTTACGATTTTGTGTTGGGCCACATTCATGGCCACCCTGGACAGCATGCGGCCCATGGGCCTGAGGTTGGACGCTCCTGATAGAGGAACGAAGGATGTTAACAGTTACAGAAAAAGACGGGTGCTGGTGAGACACTGCACAAAACAAAGAAAAAAAGGGTTATCATGTTCAAACAAAAGATAGCATGGCCAATGTGAACATACATATGAGACTCAGAGAAGATAACTGCACTGTCTGAGACCAGTAGGGATTAGTATCCAGAATGTATTTAAAAATCCTGCATATCAACAATGAAAATGTAAGAACCTCAATGAAAGAAAACAGTTAAAGGATTATTATGACTAAGATATTTACCAGAAAGGAATCCCAACAGTCATCAGGCATATGAAGACATTATTTGTAATCAGAGAAAAACAAGTTAAAACAAGAGCTCTCCTAGCACATTTATTCATGTGGCAAAAATTAAGAAGCTGGTTACCGCCAAGTATTTGTAGAGGTGCAGTGATGCTCCACTGGTGGAAAATGTAAGCAGGTGGCCATTTGGGGGTGGTATCTGGCACTCCCAAATCAACATAATCACACACACAGGTCCATAAAGGACCTGCTTCAGAAGTCTGTCTCTTACAGCAGAATTCTGAAGATAGTGTGAGAGTCCTTGAGAAAGGGAGAAAGAAAATCGGTATGAACACCACCGACATGAGATGCATACACAGCAATGTGAATGTCTCTTAAAAACAAGGGTGAACACCTAGAGCCCATTCTTGGTTTCTAAATACCATTCTCTACTAAAAAGAACCAGGACTGGTAGGAGAAGTGGCTGGTTCCAGCGTTCAGTCAGGGACTGAGCAAGAGGCACTTGAAACATCTCACTGTACCTAGAAGGGGGGAAGTGCTCAAATATTTCAAAAGGACATAGAAGCCAGCCTGAAGAGGCTCTCATTGGCCAAATCTAGGACAGTCTGAGCATAAAAAAAAAAAATCCTAGTAAAGGATTATGAGCTATTGAATAACGTAAGGATCCATAAGTCTGCACTGAATTAACTGGGGAGAAGGGAAAGCTCTTCCTTACAGGAAAATGCCAACTAAGAAACATAGAAGGAATGACGACAGAATTAGATCACCAACAACCATAATAACTGATTCAAGCAAGAATCATCAATAGATGCTAAAAACCAGGAAATAAGAGGATATTTTCATAATCTCTAAGTAAATGCCCATAATATACTTTTTCATTAAAAGTGGTAAAATAGTACTGGTAACTTTATAATGGAGAAGTGGCAGATGCTACCATAATGAAGTGATCAAAGTTCATACTGCCAGTAAGGGCCGGATTAATAGCATGTGCCTCCAGACATGATGAACTGACAACTCAGCATTGCTCGTGTGGTATTTTTGTCAAAAGTGCATAATCTCATCACGAGGAAACATCAGATGGGCCCAAATTGAGGGGCTTTCTAGAAAATAACTGACATGTACTCTTCCAGAATGTAGTGCCATGTAATACAAAGAAAGACTCAGACATTGTTCCAGATTAAGAGACTAGAAAGGCATGACAACTGAACACAATGCATGGCCTTTGACAAGGACATTCTTGGGACAACTAACAAAATCTTCCTAAGGTCTATAGGTGAGATAGGAATTTTTCAATGTTGATTTCCTGATTTTGATCATTACACTATTGGCAGTGATTTTCAACCAGTGTGCCACAAGAATTTTTAAAACATGCAAAACCTGGTTCTGGCTGGGTTGCTCAGTTGGTTAAAGCATTGTCCCAATACGCCAAGGTTGTAGGTTTGATCCTGGGTCAGGGCACATACAAGCATCAACCAATGAATGCATCAATAAATGGGAAAACAAACTGATGTTTCTCTCTCTCCCCCTCTCTTTTCCTCTCTCTAAGCTCAATAGGTAAAAATTTAAAAATAAATAAATAAGAACATGCTATACCTGACTAAATTTAGTCAGGGACACTGACCTCTGTTCCCTTAGATTGTCAACTTAAAAAAAGACAACAGCCAACACAACAACAGCTGTCCAGTGTGAATGAATCAAAATTATACCTATTTTTGTCAGATCAGTAAAAAATACACTTTTTGGTATGCTGTAGAATTTTAGTAATTAGTTTATGTGTGCCATGAGATTAAAAAAAGTGTTGAAAATCACTGTACCATGGTTACATTTAAAAATTTTTATTTTTAGGAAACACATGCTGAATATTTAGGATAAAGGGGCAAGGTTCAGAATATATCACACATACACATGTATGGAGAAAGAGAAAGAGAAAAAAAAGCAAATATAGCAAAATGTTAACATTTGAGAAATTTAGGAGAAACCAGAGTATATCCAGAAGCTCTCTGTATAATTCTAGCAGCTTTTCTATAAGTTTGAAGTTATGTCAAACTTAAAAACAAATGGGGGAGGGGTGGGGGAGAGTATGGGGGAATAAATGGTGACAGACGGAGGCTTAACTTAGGGTAGTGAAGGCACAATAAAGTGTACAGATCATGTGTTATACAACCGTGCACATGAAACCTGTATAATTTTGTTAACCAACATCACCATAAATTCTATAAAAGGGAAAAAAACATTTTAAACATAATCTTTATTTAGAAAAATTGACCAAAGATTGTATATACCAAATGTTTACCATCAAGTCTTCTGGAATGATATTAAATGAAGTGTCTTTGAAAATTAAAAAAAAAAAAATTAAACAGAGCTGGGAGGGAAACGTTACAATCAGGATGAGCTATAAAATAATACTATTTACATAAGTTAAAAACACATGTACAAAAAATACATATATGTATACTCTATGATCCATTTATATGACATTCTTGAAAAGATAAAACAACGGTAATGGAGAAGAGATCAGTGGTTGCCAAGGGTTAAGGCTGAAGGAAAATGGGACTTTAACGGGGATTTTGCAGTGACAGAAATGTTCTGTATCCTGCTTGTGGTGGTGGTTATACGAATATATACTTGTGTTAAAATTTATAGACCTATACACTGAAAAACAAACATTTTACTGTATGCTCATCTAAAAAATAAAATTTAAAATAAAAAGTGCAAATATGTAAAACAGCAGCTCCCATGTGGCAAGAACAGAAACAGAGAAACATTAAACACATTAGAATGGTTGCCCAAGGTGGGGAGGAAAAATCAAAGTGGGAATGAGGATAAAAGAGAACAAATAAATAAGGCAAGAGAGTCCATGATGATAATGGGCCATGAAATAGTTTGATGGCTGGATGGAAAGGAAGGAAAGGAGAATGTACAGAAGAAAAGAAATAGGGGAGTGGTGGAGGATGGAGCTAGATGTATCCTTTCAGCACTTGTACAGGGAAGAAAGAAGCCCTGGCTTCTAGACCAAACCAGCGTCCCTAAGCAGGTCTGCAATACTGTGGGGGTAGATCCATCAGCAATGACAGCCTGGTACCATCCAACATTAGAGCACTCACTTCCCTGCTCCGACCTCTGACTCACTAGCTATGTGACTGAACTGCCTGCCTTTGCAGTGCAGCCTGCAGCCAGAGAATTCTAAGACACTTGACGAGAGTTCTAATTTTCCCAGTAAATCAGGAATTTGGCATTCCAGCAGGTAAATAAGTCTCCTGGGAGTTTTATTACTGAGTCAGTTGCCCTTCTGGTATGTTCTGGAGCACTGACTGAGTTTGTGGATCAGTAATGCTAGTTACAAGTACATCCTTCTGTGTGCATCTAGAACCAGACTTTGGGCTGCAGAGAGCCTGCTTCCCTAAGGGCCATCTGGGCGGTCTGCCAGCCATGCACTTCTGGCAATACCTCTTGGGTATCAGGACCACTTTAAATGTAGCCAGCTCCAATTTCCTTCTCTAAGGAGTGGGTATAATAGTGTGTTCTTTTCAGGTGGAAAATGAGAAAACACATATACATATTTATCACAGTGCTTGACACTAGTAGATGATCAATAAATATTACTTTGCCTTCCCACTGACCCCCTAGAACTTCAAAGCCTATATAGATTATTATAGCTCTACAACCACAAGTGGCTAAAATTCCACTTTTCTACTCTGATCCACCATAACAGTGATAGATTTGGAAGAAGAGCCTGGGACCTCAAAGGGTCTTTTAGGGTATGACATAAGTCTTCCTTCAACACATGAGGGTTGAATAGCAATTGTGTTCATCTTTTACTGTCAGGGACAAGTACTAAAATGTTAACGAAGTAGCTTAGAAGAGAATACAAATGAAAAGATTTATAATCTTGGAACGGTAAAGACCTTCCTCAGGGGGAGGAGGAAAGGCATACTTTTAGTGAACTTACCAGAAGAAAAAAAACAGACCCGAATTACCAAAATCAGGAATGAAAAAGGGAACATCCCTACCAATCTTACAGAATTTTAAGGGAATACAATGTATGCCAACAATTAAATGACTTAGGTTAAGTGGATAAATTTTTAGGAAGACACAAACTACCAAAACTGACTCAAGAATAAGTAGAAAATCTGAATAGACCTGTAACAAGTAAAAAAAATTTGATTTAGTAATCAAAAAGCTTCCAGCAAAGAAAAGCCCAGGCCCAGGTAGCCTCGCTAGGGAACTCTGCCATTTAAATACAAATTCTTCACAAACTCTCCCTAAAATTGAAGGGGGAACATTTCCCTACTCATTTATGAGTCAGTATGACCTTGTTACCAAAAATCAGACAAAGACATCACAAGAAAGAAAACTACAGATCATTTTTTGGTCAATTGTACCTCAATAAAGCTAGATTAAAAAATCCTATTGCTCAATACCTTCTATGGATAGTCCTCAACAACAACAACCACAAACTAGTTAGCTGAATCCAACATATAAAAAGGATTATACACCAGGACCAATTAGGATTTATCCCAGGAATTCAAGATTAACTTGTATCTTTAAAAAAATCAATCAATGCATAATATACCTTATCAATAGAATAAATGACAAAAACCACATGATTGCTTCAAGAGACGCAGAGAAGCATTTGACAAAACACATCACCTATTCATAATAATGTCACTCAAAAAACTAGGAACTTTCCTAGCCTGATAAAGAAGAAAATTGATATCCACACTGCTATGAAAATCCCACTGCTAACAGAGCAAAACACTGTTTTCCCACTAAGGTCAGGAGCAAGAAAAGGATGTCCTCTCTTATCACATCAATCCATCATTGTACTAAAAGTTCTAACCAGGACAATTAGGCAAGAAAAAGAGCTGCTCTGAGAGTTAATGAAAATAATGCATACAGCCCTGGCTGGTGTGGCTCAGCAGATTGAGCACTGGCCTGTGAACCGAAATGTTGCCAGTTCGATTCCCAGTTAGGGCACATGCCTGGGTTGTGGGCTGGATCCCCAGTTGGGGCCATGTGATAGGCAGCTGATCAATGTTTCTCTCCCTCTCTTTCTCCCTCTCTTCCCCTCTCTCTAAAAATAAATAAATAAAATGTTTTTTAAAAAATAAAGCGGACCTAGCAGTTCCTACTTATTAAAAAAAAATGCATATTAAGTACTTTCCCCATGTTTGGTAGTGCTGAATAAGCATGATCTGCTGTGAGAGTGGTTGATTGGCTATTGCTGGAGCCTAGGACCCTAGACTCACAGAGGCTCCCACTGATCAGGTTTTCAAAATGACCGACTTACTCCTTCCAAGTTTTGGTTTTGTGTCTAGAAAATGAAACTGCCAGAAAGATCAGGTGGTTGTAGATTTTGTCCAGTAAGATGCAATCCTGGCTCCCAGGGTCCACTGACAGTCACCCCAAGTCTATATTACTGGCCCTCATAGGGACAGCACTCTACCGTCCTGCCCCAAAACTATTTAGCCTCCCTGAGGAGGAATACGTGGCTACATTAGAATTCCCAGGCGGGGAGGGACTCTAGAGAGCATCTAAGCTAAACTTTCATCTCATTTTACAGATGGGTAAACTGAGGCCCAGTAAGATGCAATTTTTCTCAGATTATTCTGGAGGTTGGCACCAGAACTGGACTGAATGGCTTGCCATCCTGGTTTTCAACACCAGCCCCTGAGTAAAGAAAAGATGTCTATAGGCCTGGGCCTGAATTTGTCTAAACACACTCGGCACAGGCCACTGGACATTCCAGATTAAGCCCATTTACATTCAGTCCCCATTTTTTAACACCCCTTCTGGCCCCCTTGAGGCTCCAGCAAAAGTCCAATGCTCCCTCCAGCTCTTCCTCCTGACCACTCAGCTATCTGTAATCGATGATGGTGTCTCCCCAGGACACTGATAAACAGTGTCCAGCTGGAGAAGGGAAGACTATGGGTCATCAGAGAATCCTGGCATGCCTGCCACATGGCAACACACACTCCAAGTTCCCAGTATTGTGTGGAGTCAACAAAATGGGAGGCCTTCTCCTTGTGGCCTGGGGCGGGTATGTTCATATATAAGCCAGGCCATGGTCTCCACTAAACCCTGGTTCTAGGCTAAATCCTGTCCCTAAACAGCGGTTATAGCCTCACACCTTCCCTTCCTGTTAACTCTCCCACAGGGCAGATGAAAAAGAAACTGCACTTGGAGGAAATTATACTCTGCAGCCTACTGTGTTGAATGCATGTCTTCCGTGTCCCAGGGGGTGGTTTAGGCATTGATCAAAGCACAGAATATTGATATTACCACAAAACCCATTGCATTCAATCCTCTTATCAACCCTCTGAGATAAGGGTTATTTCCCCATTTTACACAGGAAGAAAGTCTTGTCCTGGGCCCCCCAGGAACAATATGCTAGATAGCAGCTCTGGCCTGATTCCAAATGGACCCAGAGTACCCTGTTAATAAGTCACAGCTGACTGCTGTGGAATGCAGTAGAAGAGACAACACATGGAGTGGTTACAAGATGAAGGGAACAGCTGTCCCACGCTGAATGCACCCTGTCTGCTGGATTTGTAAGCCCTTGGTCACTGAAGTCACTAGCTCTAAAGTCATTCTACTATTTATGCAAGTCAGCAGTTTATCTATAAAAGGGGCACATGCATGGGGGGTGGTTATAGGGACAGAACTGGCAATTAATATTTGCGGACCTTGGGTTATTGATCAACGTATTTTTACCCAACATAATTTAAAAGCCTTTCTTCGTCTGGGCCCCCTTTCTGGATCCCATAAATCAGGGCTGTCAGATCAGAGTTCACTCACTAGGGTTAAATGGTCAGTTACCCTGGCTAGCCCATCAGAGCCTAACTCGGTTTCTATGGATGGCTGCGTGCAGCATTTCCGGCGACAACATGCGAAGTTCGAGGTCAACACCATTTTTAAGCCAGGCTTTCAAAGCCAGGGTCTGCCCCCATTCTATAGGTTTGCCTCCATAAATATAGGAAAAAGGAAAGGTTCTTATCTTGCATAAATCGACTACTGGCAAAGATATTGAAAGGGCCACCGGCAAGTCTTTTTGGATACAAGAAACCTCAGCAGGAACCAAAGGCAAAGGCTAAAAGGGAAAGCTTCGAGTCCAGAGTGGACACAGGCCCCACACAGGGACTGTAACACAAGCACAAGACCCAAGGGCTGAGAGTGTTTTAAGTGTGAGACTCCAGATAGACCTGACTCTCCCTAGGAACCCACACTCCTTAAAAGCCAATATCCCTGGCCCAGGAATTGACAATTTAGGGCCTATGGATTATTCCAATCTTCCTGGAAAACAAAGTAGCAATGTGAACCAGTGTCCTAGAGATGACCACATCCTCCCACCTAGAAATTCCTCCCAAGGAAACAGTACTATTGAAGCAATGAGCTACACACAGCAAAAATGTTTAAGATTATCTATGATGGTGAAATCTGGAATGTTGAATGCTAAGGGAATATCTGTAACAATCTTAGAGAACAGCTACAATAGCTAATTAGGATAATTATAAACAACATAACAGTTGAAAGAAAATAGCAGAGTGCAAAGAGTTTCACACTACGACTGCAACAGAGTATACTAGGTATACATTTCGTAAATTCAAGTTTTGCTACAGTGTAAGACACATGTTTTGTTACAATGGTAGATAGAAGAATTATGTTTTTAAACATTTAATGTGGTGATATTTTCCACACAAAAAAAAAAGAAAAAAGAAAAAAGAAAGAAATCTAACAAAGCCAAAGCCAAAATCTTCACAAATAAGAACTGTCACTACTGCCCTGACTAGTGTGGCTCAGCTGGCTGACCGAAAGGTCACAGGTTTGATTCCTGGTCAGGCATATACCTAGGGTTCAGGGTGAGTTTGGAGGGCAACAGATCAATGTTTCTCTCTCCCATGATGTTGTTTTCTCTCTCCTTCCCTCCCTTCCCCTCTCTCCAAAATCAATGAGCATGTCCTTGGGTGAGTATTATTTAAAAAAAAAAAAAATTATCAGTACTACCAACAACAGATAACATATATTCAGGGTTTATTCTATGTTAGGCACTGTTGGAGGCCCTTTTATGTTTACTACCTAAATTTCACATCTACAGATCAGAACAGAAAAGATAACATCTTTCCCATATCATACAGCTAAGCAGAACGATAGAAAAAAACATTCTCCATGCCATTTTAGAGGTCATCCATCAAATAAAATCTGTATGCCTGCTCAGTCACAGATGACAAAATCCTCAGCAGAAACCTCACCATAAGAGCCCTTGAAATAGGTAGTGGGTGGTAGTAAACTTCACAGGGAATTTCAAAAGCCTTTCATGTTGCAGATGCAACCAGGATTTCCACCCCCACACCAACCTATAGACTCCAGGAAGAAGAAACAGAGGGCACAAAAGACCAAAAAGTCTAGCCCACTCAAACTTCAGAGATGGGAGGAGGGGGCAATGGAACTGGGACTTGCCCAAAATGACCTAATGAAATAGGAGAAAAACCAGAACTCAGAACCCTTACTCCCGTGGCCTTCAAGGCTTGCTCCTGTCCTCCGCAGACCATCAGACCCCTCTCTGTACCCGCTCGCTTCAACTTCCTGCCTTTGGTCCCCCTGTCTAAGCTATCCTCACTCAGCCTTCCCCTGTCCGGCATGGTCCCGACCATACTAGCTTTCTCGTTTATCATCTTCTGTTCACTCTGCCTCCACTTCCTGTCTTCACTTACCCAGCTGGTGACGGTATGCAACAGCTAGGCCCCACCTATGATATTCTTCCCATGTGCAGCAACTACAGGAAATTACAGGCTGTGTTCAGTAGCAGATCCCTGCCCTTCTGAACCAGGGAGACTGCTCAAACTGGCTGAGGCAGGGATGCTACAGTCAGTGTTCGGAAGCGAGTCCCTTCGTCCTGACTCTGGCCCTGGGAGCACCCATGTATCCTCTCCTCTCTCTGACCACCCAGTATCGCCAGAGTCTGTTCACTGCTGAGTGGCTCCCAGAAAATGCGAGTCAGCCCTTGTTCACATCTAACTTTCATGCTTTATTTAGTGCAGTTACCAATTAAAATTTGCTGAATGAGCAAATAAGTTCCCATTCATTCTTTTTCTTGGGACCCCTATTAACTTTGGGGTAAAGACTCAAGGCTCCTGGATAGGCAGAGATCCTAGCCAAGCTGCCTGGAAAGCTCCTTTGAATGCCAGGAGCTACCTACCGCCTCTTACAATGCAAATACCAGTTTCCTGAAGTCCACCCTTATCTCAGAGTCCTTTCCTGTTTTTTCAAGCTGGCGGTCTCCTAAAACACCAAAGGCAACTCTGCGTTTTCAGGATGTCAAAGGCAAAAGGACATTACGCAAAACAGGAAGAAACTTTTTAAGAAAAATTGTAAGGTATTTTTAGAATGCACCCTTTCATAGGGCCAGGCAATGAGTGCACCCCTTGCCAGGGCCCCTCCCTATGATCCCTGCAGTGGGGCAGGAAGGGCCCTGACCTCATACCACACTAGTCACGCTGATATGACATAACCCTGCCTCTTTCTTCAGTGCAGCCTCCCCCAGTCCTCAGGCTGATCCCCAGGCTCCATGCCAAATGACCCCTGACATATTCCCAAACCCAAAGTGTCCCTCAGAAGAGGATAATTTAGCTCCAGTGAGGACACTCCAAGTGGAATAACTTCATAATAGATACCCTGGGAAGAGTCTGGGGCACTGGCCTGAGGCTGAATTGATCTAACCTCCCTGAACAAGCCCCTACTATGTGCCAGACCCTCCTGGTCTCTGAGGCTTCCCCCAACCCACCCCATCCTGCCCCTCTCCAAAGGAATTCCTGGAAACCTACAGGTTTCTCACTTCATGACCCCCACCCCCACCCAGATCTCAGGACTTCTTGTTGGTGGAAGAGCTGTGCTGTGTTTCAGAGTCCGATTTGGTAGCTGGTTGCCACACTTCCTATGGAAAATAGTCAAGTCAGTCATGTCAGCAACATTGGGTTAGCTAACTGGTTTTCACCAAGCACCATGGACCCAGTGCCATAGACCCACAGTCCATGTGGCCAGGGTCGTGGCTGCTAAGGAGACAAATGGAAAAGTTACTAAGAAAGCTGATTGATGAGGCACCACTTCCACTGACTCTCTGCTCAGCCTTATCCCCAAGAGCCTGGCCTGCAGCCTGGCCCTCTGCCCCGGCCCAGACACTTCCGGCACCTTGTTTCCTTTTTAATCAAAATTCTAGACACATTCTTTATTCGGCAATAAATGATAATCATCTGCCTGCAATAAGCAAACATGTAATTTTCAATGAGCCTATCCTTTAGGAAAACTAGTTTAAAAACCTAGCACTTCTCAAAAAAGCACTCCTTTATTTTGTTTTTAGAAAATTCTACTATGGAAACAGTTCAAAAGTGCATAAAGCTCTATGCACAAGCCTCACAAGACCATCAAAACAAACAAACAAACAAAAAAACCCCCAAACCCTACAACCGTGTGTGTGTCTATGTATATCTGTGTTTGACAGCTGTTGAATGATAAAAATTATGGCATATTCGGTAGACAAAATATAGCCTTTGTGACTTTTGAAGGTATAGAAATAAGCTTGTGACAGAACCTTAAGTGAAAAATACCAGACACCAGGTGATCTATATCTATACCAATCTATCCGTCTATAAAGAGATCAGCTATAAACTTGAACATGTACAAAAAAAAAAAAAGACTAGCAGAAAATATGCCACCCTATTTTGTCTGGGTGACAGGGATATAGGTATGCTTTTATACTTCTTAATTTTTCAAATTATTTTCAATGAGCCTGTGTTACTTTTTACACAAAGGAGGAGAAGATTGCCAGCTCCTTAAAAAAACAACAACAGGGAAAAGCAAACAACTATAGTTCCTACTCTTCCAGTGAGGCAAACCCTTCTCCTCCTCTCTGGGCTTCCCAAGGGCTTTTGGAGAGACAACATGGGGATAGAGAAGCAGCTATATAACACATCCAGACCAGAAATTAAAATCACTGCCAAATAATTCAGCAATAGCCAATTGCGCAGCCACTGGCCTTCATTTGTGTAGGGACAGAGCTGGCTGAGGCCAGCCTGGAAAGCGGAAGCTGAAACACGGAGGGTGTGAGTCAGCCCTTCTGCCTTCTAAGGACAAATCCCGTTAGTCCACATTCACCCACAACCAGCTAGGTCCCTGTCAGACTCTGCTGCCTACCCCCAAACCAACACAACCTTCTAACCAACCTTCAGAAAAGGGACTCGAGATCTCTCGCCCAGCTGGTGACCTGAGTAGGCCCAGAAAAACACAGAGGCCCCCACAACTGCGGTCTTTACAATCGCAGCCACGGTCTGGTTCTCAGAACCCCTCACCACGTTAAAGGACAGGAGGGCCCTGTGGTGGTCACCAAATCCAATCCCAAGCCTTGTTAACTTCCACAGGAGGCAGGGTCTTTCTGGCTAGCCTTTACAGTGACCTCACTGCCCAGAGAACACATCGGGCAGTGCCAGAGCCAAATGTAAAACAGTCACAGTGCCAGGCCCTCAAGGGATTTAAGCAGAAAGGGCAGACCATTTGTCCTACGACAACTGGATTGGTAGTTAACTGGATAAGAAAAACTGGAATTTCCAGGTGGCTGTGGAGTCAAGCAGAATTTCAGTCTCTGCTTCCTGTCAGGAATAAGCAGGGAATACTCAGCAGGGAACAAGGGGTTGGAGAAGTCACAGGATGACTGGGCCCCTTTCACAAACACCCAGAACCCAGCTGAGCCCCCAGAGTCTGGAAAGCCCCTAGGGCAGAATCCACAGAAGGGCTGGGGCTGCCTTGGCATCAACTGTCCCATCATTTCCGACCCATAAATTAGCCAAGTCCCAGTCTAGGAATCCCTACCCTGCTGCTATGCAAAGACTATAATGTTCAGCCATATGTCTGCTAATGTCTCATCATAGTCATTAAAAAGCAGCAAGTTAAAGATTACCCAGCAGAGCTAATGTTAGGCTTCAGAAATTGGAGAAACATTTTCATACAATCAAATAAAACCAGGAAAAATAAAATGTAAAATATAAAATAAAATAAAACTCTGACTGGAGAACTTTGAAACCAACTCTGGGTTTCTGAAAAAGAGAAAGAAATAAGGAAGAAAAGAAGAAAAGGAGGATGGTTAAGGTGAGGGAGAGACTAAACACACATACACACACGTGCACACACGTTTCCCTGAATGTCATCGGCACAATTTAATTATGCCTCCTCAGCCTAAACTGTTCCTACAGAGAGGCACTTTGTCTTCTTCCTCTCTGGGGCTCCAGCGCCTAGCAGGCGTAGAACAGGCACGTTGTTGGAAGAATGAGTTAAGTGACCAAATGCTTTGGCCATCGAGGACATCCGGGCAGGCTGCCATCATATAAGAGACCCACAAGCACACCTGGCAGGATCTCCCCAAACTCTAGGCCTCATCAGGCTGCCCAGAGCCTCTGCACTAGGTGCCTGCTGGGCAAGAACCCCAAGAAACAGCACTGGGCAGAGAAACAAGAGGCTGGGTTTAAGCCCCAGCAGGCCGCTCCCGGGCTGTGTGTACTGAGGCAGGATCCTCCCCTCTCCACAATGAGGGGCGGGGGCCAGGGGACTGGAGAGTCCCATCATGGGATGCCATGGCTCTCAGACACTGCAGTTTGGGTCCAACCCCACATTTGGTTCTTGCGTCCTGTGCTCCAAGGAGCTTCCACCTTCTTTATCAGAAGAAGGCTCCCATACTTGCTCAGAGTCTAAGAGGAATTAAAACAGACAGGAATCATTCCTACCACCACCAGAAGACTAGATAGCCAGGGAGGGTATTTCTCAATCTCAGCCTGTTGAACAAGAAGGCATGTCTGTGTGTATGTCAATAAATATTTTTCCCAGAAAAGCAACAGGACAAAACTGGTTTAAAGAACTAGTTTCCTAACCTTCCCAAGCTTAAAGATCTAGACACAGAGAAGGTTCCTTGTGCCTCCCTTAACCCATAGGATGAGACTCCACCCCAAGCTGGAAGGTGATGAGGTTCCAAGACTCATCCTCGAAGGGAAGAGAAAGCCCTTTCGGAGCAGAGGCCAGGACAGATGTCCTCAAAGTACACACTGTCCTGGGCTCGTGTCCACATGTGTGCATATGCGGGAAGAGGGGGGAAGGGACAGCGGGCTGGCAGAGAAACACCTGAGGGCCAGCTGAGAGCCCTGCAGAGACCCAGCCAACGCTTTGTCTTCTCCAGGGCACCGACGGAGGCAGAGGCTCAGCTGACAGCCGCCACAAAAGCCAGGGAAAAACGGCTCATGGACAAGTGGCTCCCAGGGGCCTGGCTACCTGCAGCTGCTATTTGCTAGCCCAGGTGCCCATGACTCTCTGGTGCCCACCTACAGATGAAAGTCTTCCTCACAGCACAGCCGGGTAAGAGAGGCCTCTCGGATTTAAGTTAAGTGGTCTCCTACCACCACCTCCTGTCCCAGAGCTCTTGAGCTCTTGAGGGGACTCTTGAGGGGACTGTACTAACAGTCCCAGGCCCCAGTGGAGTCCTCAGGTCAGCCTTGCCTCCCCTAACCAGTCCAACCTGAGGTACTGTCCGCTCCCTACCCAGACCCTCTCTGGGCTGGCAGTGCCAGTGCCAGTCACCAGTCAAGTCACATGGAGCTGCTGCCAAATCTGAGCAGAGATAACATTCTGGGTGGGGGCGGGGTTGGAGGGAAACTACACGAAATGCAAAGCCACTGCTCCTCCCAGGCCGATTACACTGCAGGCAAACGCCAGGCAGCCAGGAAAAGGAGCCTCCCCGCCACAGTTCAATGGAGTGGTTGCTGCTTGGCCCCTGGGGGCTGAGAAGACACCACCTACCAGTCTGATCTCCCTGGGAGAATTCCCTAGGGAACTTGTAGGAATCTTCAGGAAAGGTCCACCTCCCCCGAGCAGCACTCACTTCAGGAGACCTCACACTATCACATGGGGTTGCTTGGGGCAGAACCTACTTTGGTACCCGGCTCTATGTAACACAGACAGAGCAGACAGAGACAGGACTCAAGCCAAGTCTACCCAAAGTCAATCCCAAGGCTTTGACAACCCAGTAAAGATCAGAGACCCATCAAGAGCCCCACCTGGCTCCTCCATGGGAGGGCATGCCCATTACCCACCAAATACCAGGCACGTCTGGTCCAGACCCCTGGACACCAGAAAGAAGAGCCAAGCTGTGGAAAGAAACTGCAAGTACTGAGAACGCCACAGCTCTAAAACCCACGGATGCTTTCTCCCACCAACCTCAAAACCACCCCACAAGGGCTTTGGTACACACCTGCCCAGCTGAACAGATGCCCCCTCCCCCAACACACACAGACACACACACACTCTCCCAGGGAGACTTTCAGATGTCTCAAGGCCCCCTCCCAGCAAGGAACTTCCCCTCCGGGAGCTGCACCCATTCACTCAAACCTAAGGGCTCAGTTAAAACGAAGAAAAACTCTCCACCTGCACTTTCTGAGGCTGCCTCAACCAGCCACCTAAATACCATGGTCCCATGCCTGTCACAAAAAGGCAGGCAAGCTAGAGAGGACCCAGGGTGTCTCTGCTCAGCCTCCAAAACATTCTCTCTCATAAAGTCCCTTTGAGCCACCAATTCAGAGTTAACTCAGAGACACCAGCAACTGGCCACGGATTACTAGAAACGCCATTAGCAGAAGTGAGTCACCACAGCCTCTCATGCTTCATGGAGAAGCCCATAACTCAAACATCAATTTAATGAATTTTGGGGTACTTTAATTTGCTAATTAATTTCTGCATAAAGTCCAGGCAACAATTAAAAACAAAAGGACAAAACCTGGCCTCTCTGGGGTAAGTGAACTCATTCGTCCTTCTTTTCTCAGGCTCTCCATGGGAGTCTGAGAAATAAAACTTCAAGTCCCAAGTCCTATTTGTCACATACTTAACATACACAATCTCATTTAGTCCTAAAAATAACCCTGTAAGTTAAGCATGGACAACTTCATTTTACACATGAGAGACTCTAAGGAACTCTATATCATGCACTTAGCAGCAGGGCAAAGATTCGGCTTCATTTTACAGGACTAGTCTGCTTTCCAGACGACCATCATCAAGTCCAAAAGAATTCAATTTTCTGCTTTAAAAAAAGTCCCCGTTATTTCCACAATTCATGTCTGACCAATTGCTAGAGCTTCCTTTCAAACTGGATGTAAAAATATTGAAGTAATTACTGGAGAAATTGAGCAAGATCATGTAAGAGGCCTGCCCTGCCAGGGTTCTGAGGAAAAGTGCAAGTTCCTATCGGCAGGACGCCTGCCAGCCAGCCTGCCTGCCAGGGTCCCTCATTCGGAAAAACATTCTCTAAACCCTGGCATTAGAAATGAGCAGCCACCTGTCTGGTAATCTTGGGAGCAACCTGTGGCTGCGTTGGGCCTGGATGCCTGTGCATTACAGGTCAAGGAAAGGTCTGGGCGCAGACTCAGCCTCATCCTTACGTAGGGAATTCAATCCCACCCACCCAAGTTGCCTTCCTAGCTGAAACAGAGGCTGAAGGTTAGAGTTCACATCCTCTAGGCAAGATAACTGAGATTCCAGGCTGCTCCCAGATAGGGACGACTCAGTACTAACTGGCTGTATTTCAGCCCTCCAGTCCCTAGGGAACACACATTTTATTCCCACAAACACCTACAGCCCCTGGAAGGACCCAGCTCACTGAGGGTCTGGGCAAGAAGCAGGGGAGGAGGGTCCCAGGGCAGAGATATGGAAGAGGAACTGAACACAATGGTGACCATTTACTGAGGGTTTACCCTTATTAATGTAAAGCCTTGCGTACATTGCCTCATCTAATCTTCCAAAACAAAGTCCTGAAATAGGTGCCTTTTATTATCCCCATTTAACAGGCGAGAAACCAGAGGTTTAGGGAAAAGTCACTTGCCTAAAAGCTCAGGGAAAAAGGTTAACTCCCACTCCGCGGAGAGTGGTTCTGTGGGAGACACGAACTGGGAGATAGCTCCCTTTCCCACTGGAGGCCTCATCAGCCGTCCTCCAAACTGGAAGTTACTCTGACCTGCCTTGTGGTCCCCGCCACAATCAGAGGGATGAGGGCTGCTCCAAGCCCTAAACACTTAAAATCCAAAACTTCTTGAGGCTTGGGCAAGAGTATGGGAGCCTCCAAGGCCTTCTCGGGTGCCGGGGCCAGAGGGGCCTGTGGCTTCCCCATACCACTCCCTCACCAGCTTCCAACACGAATCCACAGGGACTCACCTCCCAGCCTCTTACCCCACCCAGCCCGGAACCTCTGTTAGGGATTACGGGCTCTGATCCGGAATAGGGAGGCTGGCCGTCGTGGAAGAGGTCATGGGCGAAAGTTCGGGGGACCCTGTCGGGGAAATCCGGGAGAGTTCCAGTCCTCGGACTGGCGCCGACCCGAGTCCTTACCGAGCAGCGGGGACTCCTCAGGGCAAGCGGGCAGCGACAGCGCTGTGATGGGGGACACTGGGGCCGAGGTCAAGTTGCTTGAGGGGCCGGGGCGAGAGTCCGCGCCTGGGCTGGAATCGTGACCCGGACGCGGTTCGGAGGAGGCGTCCAAAGGCGGCGGCGGCGGCGCTGCTCCTCGCGGTCGGAGCTCCCCGGAGGGCTGCCTGATGGCACTGGCGCCGTTCGAGCCAGCCTGCAGAGGTGTGGGGACTCCGACCAGATAGGGCAGGCGGCTCAGGTCGCGGCCGGCCAGGTAGTAGACCAGGGTGACGCCAAGGTGCAGCGCGCAGACGGCCACGAGCAGGCGGCAGGCCCGCTGCAGGGATGCGCCCGGCATCGCGGCGCTGCCGCCCAGGAGAGGCTCCCGGAACCTCATCTTCCCGCCAGCGCTTTAAGAGGCGGGTGGGCTACAGCGGGTAGGGCGGCCCGCCCGCGGGCCGCCGGCCAGGCGCTGCCAGACCACGGGAATTTGGGGGAGGGGATGGGGTGAGCCGAGGAGCTCGGCACCGCAGAGCGAGCAGCGGAACGCAAAGACTCCCCGCCCGCCCTGCCGCCGAGCGACGCGAAGGGGGCCCGGGGCGCGGGCGGGGCCGGGGGCGGAGGCGGGGGTATGGGCGGGGCCGGGGGTATGGGCGGGGCCGGGAGCGCAGGGCTCAGAACGAGAGCTCAAGGGCGGGGTCCCGGGGGCCGAGGTGAGTGGGCGGGGACTTTGGAAGTTGAGCTGCCCGGAGGCGGAGCTCCATCTAGGGGGCGGTGGGCAACCCCTAGGACGAGGTGCTACCCAGTGTTCGAGTTCGGACTCCGGTGACCAGCCGCGAACCGCGGTTCTCCCAAACCTCGATCGTGAGGCTTCGGTTGCTAGCAAGCCGCGCCTCCTCCTCCTCCTCCGAGCCGCCCTCGAGAGGCACCGCCACTTCCTGGCGAGCTCAAGGGCGGCTTGTGTGGCAAAGAACAGGGTGGGGAAAAGAGCAAGTGGGCCGCAGTTTAGAGATGTTGGGGATCGCGGCGGCCTTAGGCCTGGGGGTCTGGAAGATGGGCGGAGAGAGGTTGTCCTGGAAACGGGCTTAGATGCCGGGCGGGAGGTAGGAGAACTGCGGAGGGATTCTCTGGGACGTTCAGGGCCCCTCCCTTAGGCCCGCTAGGCCCTGCTACGGCTGTGGGGGCCCGGCGGAAAAGAAAGTGGATGAGTCGGCTTCTCTTGTATATCCCGGGCGATGGGATGTCAGAGGCCTGCCCAGCTCGGTTTAGCGTGTGTGGGGAAGGGTGTCCCTTCTAGTGCGTCCCACTCCACAAGGGTACACGCTTTGGGAGAGGAGCTAGGAATCTCACTAACTCCCACGCCAGCATGCAGGAGGAGGGCCGCCGGCTTTATTAACAATCTACAAAGGGCCTGGACACAATCCTGTGAAGTAGGAATTGTCTCCATTTTACAGATAAGGAGTTCAAGGCTCAGGAAGGTTAAGAAGCTTGCATAAGATCTTACAGCCGTTCAGAGGCTGAGGCAGAATTCTTGCTCCAAAACTTTTATTTACCACATGCTTACTTTTTGCTGGTTTGCAAATAAGAGGCTGTGTGAGTGAAGAGGCTTGATTCAAATTTGATCCAGAGGCCACTCTTTAGGCCCACCTAGTGCCTGAGTGAGCAGGGACACCTCACCCCTGAGAAGGACTCATGGAGGTGCTGTCATCTATGTAGATGAAGAAGCTGAGGGCTCTGGCAGCCAACTTTGCATGGGGGGAATGATAACATAGATCGAAAGTTTATTACTGATATATGCCAGTCAGACACAAGCTAACTGCTTTACGTTTTATCTCATTTAATTCCAGCAACGCTGTGATGTAGGCAGTTGCTACTGTCTCCATTTCACAGATGAGAAAACTGAGGCTCAGGAATTGACCTTTGGTTGTGATCATACAGAATCCATTTTCTTCACTTGGTTTCCCCGACACCAGGCTTTTTCCTGATCTTCCTCACTTCACTGGCCACTCTTGTCTTTTTGATGGGCTTCCCCTCCTCTTCTCCAGTTGTTGAAGTCCCCAGGCCATAGTCCATGATGATCTTCTCTGTCTATACTCATTCCTCAGAGTTGATTTACAATGACTATATGCTGATGATTACAAAATTTCTGTCTCTGACCCAGACCTCCAGACTAATATTCAACTGCCTACCATACTGGCATCTCAGACTCAGCACATCTTGCCCCCAACAACCTACTACGTACACTCCACTTACACTCTCACCTACCACAGAGAATGGCACCATTGTTCATCCAGTTCCCCAAGCCCCAAACCTAAAAGGTGTCATCAATGTGCCTCTCTTACTCCCAAATGCCTTTTCCAGGTCCTCAGCAAGTCCTGTCAGTGCTACCTTCAAATCATCAGAATTCATCACTCGTTAACTCTGCTGTAACCATTCCAAACCAAGCCACCATCACCTTGGTGTTGGTTATACAGTAGCCTCCTATTTGGTCACTCTGCTTCTGCCTCCTCTATGCCCCTTCCCCAGTCTGTTCTCCAAACAGCATCCACATAGATCTTTATTAACATAAATCAGATCATGCCATTTTATTCAGAACAAAGTGAAAATCCATAGAACCCCTGTCTGATCTGGTTCTTATCTCTCTTCCCTACTTTTATCATTCTCTACCTGCTTTAGCCACTCTAGCCTAGTTGCTATTCCTTGAACTTGCCTTATCTCTTCCTACCTCAAGTCCTTTGTACTTGGCTGTTCACTTAGCTTGAAATACTCTTCCCCATATTTCATTCATATCACTCAAATGGCACCTTATGAAAGACGTCTTCTTAGACCACCCTTATAGAACAGTTGCCCATCCAAATTTGCCTAAGCTGCTTGATTTTTTTTTTTCCAGGGCAGATATCACTACCCACCCTTAGGTACTTATTTATTGTTGTCTGTCTCGCTCATTAGAAAATCAGCTCTGTGAGTGCAGGAACTTTCTTGTTCACTACTGTATCCTCAGTTCCTAGAACTGAGCTGTCACATACTTGGCACTGAATAAATACTTGTTAAAATACCTGTTAAATGAATGCTTATGATTGTCTCCAAAATGTGGGAAAGAAAGGGGGAAGAACTACTGCTAAGTTATTTTAGAACACAAAAGTCAAGAGTTATTCACCAGGGAGTTGGTGAGGATGAAGCTGACCTAACAGCCTACGTAGGCCTAGAGGAAAATGCCTGGCCTGTGAGTGAGGGTGGGTCAGATTAGCCCCCATCTGAAAAATGAGGGGATAGGAAAATGGAGCTGTGTCTTCCATATATCTAGGTAATGGCCAGGAGACAGGGTTGAGGGGAGGTTAGGGGTCCAGGCCTGTCCCAGGACCCTTTCTGTGGCCAGGAAGTAAAGAAAAGAAACAACACTTGTTCTGTCTCCCAGAAACATGCAGAGTCCACTGAGGCACAAACACCAGCCTCACCAGCCCCTGTCCAGAGGTGCCTAGAATCAGTACATTTCTTTCTTCCGAAAGGTCCAGAAGGTCAGAAACCTTCAGGACAACATTGTCCAGCTGTCTAACATGAACTGGTGTTAGATGGACAGACAGACCCAAGGCAATCTTCTCCAGCTCTTTCCAGTCTCACCTCTTTCAGGTGAAACAATCCCATTAGGGGGAGACACCTGGAGGAGGAAGTTGCCACCCTGACTGGCCAAAAGTTGGAATCCGGATTTGGTAGTTTGCCTGTCCCATGCTGACCTGCCCAGTCTCACCTAGCTCTCTGCTTCTCTCTGTAGGTTGTCTTCAGCTAGTTAGCGGCATTTCCTCTGCCCTTTCACAGCACCCTCGTCTGCACCTGTCAGTTTACATTTCTGTTTCACCCTAGTAGACCAGAAGTGCACAGCATTATGTCTGGTACATGGTAGACAGTTATTTCAATGATCTATTTGGTCCTACTTTGGTCCAAAGAGTATAGACAGTGTGTAAAAACTCAACCAGTGAAGAGGAGAGGGTCGAGTGAGGGGCGGGGTGGGTGGCAGTCCAGCACAGGTATAGGAACCCAAGCAGAGTAAAGAGGATGTCCATGGGATGTTGGGTATTAGATCCTTTTTTCCTGGGGTTGTCCTGGAATTAATCTTTTCCTCTAGGTTTTAATTTACTGTGACTATTTTTTTTTTGTTGGCTGTAGAGACTGTCCTGAGCCCTCTGTAATTCCTCTAATTCTGCTTGAAACAAAAGTTTCTTCTTCCTGATCTTTTTTGTAGGCTACTAAAGCAAGTTGGTTGGAACTTTGAACGTTTTGCCTAGAAATCTCCAGAGCAAGCCCACAAGTTCATTGGGTACATTTTGTATCACTGTGTTAACTTCATGTTGCCTGTATGTGATTTGAGTCTCTAATAACCTCCAATAACAATTTCCGTATTGTACTTGCAATCTCCTTACTACTGTTCAGGACTCTGTAAGCTTTCTGGTTCCAAAGTCAATACCCTGTTTTAGGTTTTTGCTATGGAAGCACCCACTTCCAGGTGCCAATTTCTTTTCAATTACCTAGTGCAGGGGTTGGCAAACAGGTTCCATAGGCCAAATCCAGCCCACCAATTTTTTTATTAAAAAAATTTTATTAGAACTCAGCCGTGCACATAGGTTGATGTATTGTCTGTGTTTGTTTTCATGCTACAATGGCAGTGTTAAGTAGTGCAACAGAGACAATCTTGTCTAAAGTACAAGGTCTGTCCAGAAGTATCCAGCCATGTAATACGAAAAATAGAGATATTTATTGAAAAAGATACAAGAAACATTGTACATAGGACAATGATGCCTCAGTCCCCTTCAAAGTAGGCATTCGTGTGAATAGGGACTTCACACAGTTCTCCCAATTGCCATCAGCTGCCCCGTAACATTTTTCTGAATCTCATCAACAGTCTGTAATCTCTACCTTTTCAAGGGTAATTTTAGTTTTGGGAAAAGCCAGAAGTTGCAGGGTGCCAATTCTGGGCTGTAAGGGTGTTCAGTCATATGGGCAACTTGCTATTTCACCAAAAACTCTGCATGCGATACGATGCATGAGCAGACTGCGTTGTCATGATGAAGCTGCCAATCACCAGTTGCCCATGGTTGCAGCCTCCTGAGTCATCTGAATAGTTTCTGATTAATGCAAAATTTGATGCATACTCATTGTTCTTACTTGCTTAGTCATTTTGAATGAGACAGCCACACAGTACACATCCTCACTCAATGGTGTCTACTACCCCCACTGACTAGTACAGTGAAGTCATCCTTGTTCACACATGCTCATTCCAGTCTACTGTCCCTGGCTGCCAGGTTACATCAATGTCACGCAAACTGTTCTTATTATGTTAACAGTGGCTTTACTTTATCTGGACAAACCTCGTATTTACTATGTGGACATAAGAAACGCCCAGACCTGGAGAGAATTTTTATAAGAATTTATTTGTGCCAAACTGACAGCATATGCCCAGGAGCAAGAGCTCAGATGCTGCTGAGATCCATAGTTTTACAGCTTCTTTTATGCTCTTGAGATTAGGAGGGAAAGGAAGATTACATGGAGGTGGGAAAAAGCAAGAGATATTGGGTTACAGGATATTAAGATTATTTGCTTCCTTGAGGGTGGTTATGGGTTTTTTCAAAAGTATTTTTACCTAGATGCATAGGAACAATTGACTGGACTTGCTTAAGACAAAGATAAACCTTTTACTAAAAAGTTATATGTCTGGGGTGTGACTACACACCATGATATGCCCAGTTAGGAATTTATGATCAGATCACTCTACTTTGCATAGAACCCCTTTTTTTCACCCACAATTATCTAATCTTTTACATGAAAAGTTTGCCAACCCTTGTTACCAAAAAAAAAAAAAAAATCCATTTCTAGCAACATCTATTCCCGGGACAGGATATGCCTACAATATGTTGGAATAAGCTTTTCGCCTCAAGTGCTACTTTTTCAGATCCTAAGAAGGCCACTCTAGTCATTTAGCAGATTACATTTCCTCTTAATTATACTATCATCCAACTCATATTTTCCATTTTAGTCAACAAGGATATAATGGCAGAGATTGTTAAAGGCCTTGCTGAAGACCCAATTTGCCAACAAGTGCAGCTCTGTGATCTGTCAGTTTAGGAACCTGTCAAAAAGGAAATATGTCCTTGCTCTGACTTGTTCTGAGAAATCTCCACTTCCTTTATATCTTTAAAAATCTATTCCTGGAGGAGAATGTAGTTTTCAGAATCAACTCATTGTCCCTGTAATGGACAGGTGGTTGCTGGCTGGGAGCTTAGCTGGAACCGGAAGCCAAAGGCCTCAGTTCTCCTCCATGTGGGCCTCTCCATATGGCTGCTTGGGCTTCCTGCCCTGTACTCATTACTTCTTTTGGTAAGAGATACCCATTCTTCCTCATGAGGTTAGGATAGGCTAACCTCACCATGGGCTCCTCAATGGACGGGTGACTCACATCTGGCCAGAGCAATGTTTTCCTTTGGCCACAGTGATTGGACATATTGCTTATTGAGAACTAACAAACAAAGCTTCACTCTTCCCCTAGGACTTCTGCTGGAAAAGTTGAGAAAAGGGCTCTTCCTTTCTTCTAGAGTTGCCAGCCTGGAGTTGCTGAGGATATTGTAATAGTTTTCTAGGATTCCCATAATAAATTGCCACAGTCTTGGGTGTGCTTAAAAAAACAAATTTATTCTCTCAAAGTTCTGGAAGCTAAAATTCTTAAATAAAAGTGTCAGCAGGGCCATGCACCATCTGAAGCTTTAGAGAAGAACCCTTCCTTGTCTCTTCTGGTTTCTGATGGCTCTCAGCAGTCTTGGCATTCCTTGGCTTGTAGCTGCATCACTCTGACCTGCCTCTGTCTTCACATGGTCTCCTCCTCTTTGTGTATGTTTCTCTTCTACTGATGTTTCTCCTCTTCTTATTAGGAACTGATCATTAAATTTAGGGCACACCCTAATCCAGTATGACTTCATCTTGACTTAGCTAACTACATCTTCAAAGACCCTATCTCCAAATAAGTTCTATTCTGAGATTTGGGGTAGATTTGAATTTGGGGGGTACACTATTCAAACCTTTACACTGATCATGTGGAAAGAGCCTACCTGAGGAATAATCCAACAGGGAGGCAAGGGGGATGTACCCTGGGATGGCCATATCTGATGTCCCCTGGACTGATCAATTATGTAACCTAGAATATCCCCCTCCCTTTTTTTCCTTAAGGCAGTTTTAAATAACAGAAAGAAACTGACTGCCACCCTTCCTTTTGCAAAATTACAAAATCATTTGTACCCTGGCCAGCGTGGCTCTGTTGGTTGAAGCATCATCCTATACAACAAAAGGTTATGGGTTCGATCCCTGGTCGGGCCACATATAGGAGGCAATCAGTCAGTGTTTCTTTCTCTCTCTCTCTCTCTCTCTCCCCCTCTTCTTATCTCTCTAAAATCAATAAACATATTTATAATTTTAAAAATTAAAAAAAAGAAAAGAATCATTTGCACATATCTGAAGGGGACCAAAATTTTACTACCCTGAAGCTGTCTTTTGAGATATTGATTTTAAACTATTTATTAAGAAACAAGCCCTGGCTGGTGTGGCTCAGTGGATTGAGTGCTGGCCTGTGGACCAAATGGTCGCTGGTTCGATTCCCAGTCAGGGCACATGCCTGGGTTGTGGGCCAGGTGCCCAGTGGGGGCTGCTCGAGAGGCAGCCACACATTGATGTTTCTCTGCCTCTTTCTCCCTCCCTTCCCCTATATCTAAAAATAAATAAATAAAATCTTATTTAAAAAAAGAAACAAAGACTCAGAAAGATACTTTGACTCTCCCCCATCCTACCTAAGAGATTCAGATGGAAAGGTCTACTCCAGGAAGAGGGTATTAGGATGGTCCCCTTAGCGTAATTTGGTTTTTTTCCCTCAAGTACAAGCAAAGTTTATTTAGAAAGTCACAGAGGTAGAAGAAGTGAGCTGTGGAAGAAGTGAGCTAGATGGCCTGTGTGGGCTCAGGAAATAAGTTACGGTGGCAAAAGAAGGGTCCTTGGACTTAGGAGAAAGAAAGCGAAGAGACATGCCTAAAGGAAAAAGGCACAGGGGAGGCTCTAGAGAGAGAAAGGGAGGGACCCTTAGCCTAATTTGAATCAAGTACGGTACATAGGAGGGCTGCAGGCAGGGGCCTGTTAGCTAGATACCCTCTGCGCCCCATGGTTTCTGAGTCGCATAGCAAAAATATACCTGCCCTCTGTGTTTCGCTCTTCCTCAACTCCCTGTAATTGCCTATTCTCACTTTTGAAATCTAAGGCCCCATTTTCCTCCTTTTTTCCTTTTGTCCAAAATATCACATATGCCCAATGTTGCCTCACTGTCTTTGGAATTTTCATGCTTATGTGAATTCCCCATGCGCATGTATTAAAATTTTATTTTCTCTGTTAATCTCTCTGTTAACTAGTCAGCTAGAAGAACTTAGAAGGTGGGAGGAAAAGGTTTTTTTAGCCCCCACATATTTGGCAAGCCAGCCAGGAGAACTCACCGGCTGGGACACTGCTATCCCCCTGGACCGCTGCAGCCAAGAGACCATGGATGCCTGACCATTAGCTTGCAGAGGTGGCACATGTTTTACCGTCAGCCTCTCTGATCTCTCATTTATAGGGTTTGATGGAAGTTAGAAGTGGCAAGAGTCCTATTCTTTCTTCTAAATTTAGAATAGCAGGAAAAAATATGTGTGAAACTAGTTTCTTGGGCAATGTGACTTTGGTACAAAATTTGGTTTGAGTGCTCTTGTTTTTTACTGACTCTGGTTCTCCCAGAGATGGCCTGTCACCTCCGCAGGCGAATATTGCATGTGCATCTAGCACGCTGCTGCGTAGGCTGTGGATCCAAGCTTAGGGAATCTGTTCCAGTGGGGAAAGCACCTGGTTCCCTGTATTTGGGAACAGCTGTTGAAAGGCCTCCTGATCTTTCCGAAGCCAACCCTGGGAATAAACTTCTGGATCTGTGAGCGCTCCATCCTTTGCATTCTTTGTGGAAGGCTTTTGCTTCCTTAGCTAGGCCATAAAGGACTTACTGGTTTGAGTTGCTATTGAAATGCTACTGTCCCTGGCCAAATGATAGATATTTTGAATCGGAAAGACTTCTAAATTGAAATTTTTTTAGAGAGCGCTCATATTAGTATAATAACAAGGCATTAAGACTCCCTTAATAAGATGAAAGGGCAGAAATTAGAACAAAAATCAAAGTCCATTCAGATCCCTTTCTAATTACCTCATGTATTTGCAGATATTGGAAAAAAAAAATCAGGACATTGGAAATACAACTACCCAGTACCTAAGAAGAGAAAGGGGGAGAAATTGGATGTAAAAAAATATGACTAGCCCTGGCTGGGTAGTTCAGTTGTTTGGAGTGCCGTTCCCATATGCCAAGGTCATGGGTTTGATCTCCAGTCAGGGCACATGCAGAAGTCAACTAGTGAGTGCATGAGTGGGTGGAACAGCAAACAGGTGTTTCTCTGTCTATCCCCCGCTCTTTCTTTCTCTCTAGAATCAATAAATTTACAAAATATTATAAAAAGAAATAACTAATCTTAAACTTTGAATTTGCTATTTCAGCTTCTTGGGTCTCACAGATTCTAGTACAAACATTAGGTTAATTAACAAGAGAATTGAGAAAAGCATAAGGAAAAGTCAAGAGATTTCCCAACAAGGTGGAAAACTTTTAAAGATTATTGAGATATAAGATTATAAAAATTGGTACATTTGAATAAGATTTAAAGTATTTAATAATTGATAAGAGCCCTGGCTTGTGTGACTCAGTTGGTTGAAGTGTTGTCTCTTAACCAAAAGGTTGTGTGTTCCATTCCCAGTCAGGGCACATACCTAGGTCGTGGGTTCAATCCCCATCCAGGGGTGTGTGGAAGGCAACCAATCGATGTTTGCATCAATGTTCCCCTCTCTCTAAAAGCAATGAAAAACACGTCCTCAGGTGAGGTTATAAATAAAAATAAATAATTGATAAGAATTTGGCAAAATTAGAAGTTGATTTTTAAACTCTGATGGGAATATTTTGAAAGTCTCAGATGGTCTTTCTGCTGGGTGGTTGGAAATGCAAACACAGCCCATAGCTGCCTGCGGCTGAGAAATCTAAGGGAAAAAAGTGGAAACGGAGCACTTTGAAAACACAAGTGGCTGAAATATCTCAACCCTGAACACCCTCTCATTTCCTTTTTCCTAGCCTCCTCAAAAATTGTCAATAGCAAATAAGAAAAATTTTGTCTTTCATACAACTGGTAGTAATTCTGTTTTGATCTGTTTGTGATATGCCTGTGTTTGTCTGTATGTTTTATGTATAATATGGTATTTTCTACCTCCATATGGTATTCCTAATTTGAAATACTTGAATGTCTTAAAAAGAATTAAATATTTATATAAATTAGACAGAGTGAGTGGCTCACCCCCCTTGGCCTGGAATGGATCCTTTTCTCCCAGACCCATGGGAAGTTGGGGATCCTGGCATCAGAAGCAGGCAGAAGGGGATGTGATCTACATGATATTAACCATTCTTGGATTTTGAAAGTGAACAGAAATTTGTCTGGTTTTTGTTTTTTGAAAATTGTGTTTATATTTTTTTCTCCAGAGGCTTGAAGGATAGCCTCTTCATATCTGAACAAATATACTCTTATATTAATGAAAAGATTAGCAATATTAAAATATGTCTGTCATTAAGGAACTGTGATCAAGAACCCACCTTGAAGACTATATTAAATAAAATAGGAGATGAGATCATGGTAGTAAATGAACTTATAAATAAGTTAGAATTGGAAATTCAGTATCAAGAACAAACTGCTAATGCCCTTAAGGAACTCTGTGAATCTCTTGAAGAAGATTATAAAGATGTGGAACATCTCAAAGAGAACATTCCTCCCTGTTTACCCCAAGTAACAGTAACCCAGAAATTTGTTAATGTATCAGATTGCAACCCTGAAGAACCTGCCAAAGTTGAGGAGCCTGTCAAAGATGAGGAAACTGGAGCCACAAAGAAGTCCCCTTAAGAGCAAAGAAATATTAAAGAAATTCCCTTTATAACTTCTGAGGAGTTTAATGGCATTCCTGCATCCATGAAATCCTGCTTAACCTATTGTCAACTTAATGATGTTATTAAAGAAATCAATAAGGCAGTAGTTAGTAAATACAAGATTCTACATCAATCGAAAAAATCTACTATGAATTCTTTGGCCAGAAATCTCTATCACAGATTCCTTGATGAAGAAACAAAGGACACTAAAGGCCATTATTGTATAATGGAAGCTGACATAAAAGAGTTCACAGCTTTGAAAGTTGACAAGAGGTTTCATACGATACTGAATATCTTACAACATTGCCGGAGGCTGTCAGAGGTTCAAGGGGGAGGACTCACCCAGTACATGATCACCTGAGGCCCTTGTGAACTTTTGAACTGGCCAACAGCAGGATATACAGGCTATTCCTAAAGCTTTCCTATATGTAATTTATATATGTACATACATATATATATATATATATATCTTTTCTTGTCTCTTGTGAAGTTAAAACTTCTTTTAACATAAAGCATGTATATTCTAAAATAAACTTCCTTTCAGCAAATATTAAAAAAAAAATACTTGTGTAAGTTAGATATGTAATAGAAACTAACCCAAATGCCTTTCATGATCACATGATCTAGGAAAATATTTGATATTAACTGGTTTAAATTTTGGTAAGTAGACATGTCTTTTAGAGTTATTAACATTAAATATATTTTTATTCTACCTGCATTTATAGAAATAAGGTCATATTATCTCTGTTAAAAATTTGTCAAGAAAATAGTTTGGATAATAATTTATTTAAATATTTTATAGGGTTAAAAATTAATAAATTGATATAAATAAAATAAAGAGGTTTTTTTTAGATAAAACCTTTCAATAATAATTATATGTTAAACATAGTTTCCCAAATTCTTTGGGTAACTTAAAACTTTAGAGTTTTACTAAGTTAAGTTAAATGATAAAAATTATTCAATATCTAGATATCTCAAATAATACAAAATTCTGAAACATTAATTGTTATATTAATCTAAATTTTTCTACTTTTGGCTTCATATTTTAGAGAAACTAAAAGACAAATTTGAATCTATGAATGCATATGTTTCATACTTTACTAAAAAAAATATGTTTCTTAAAAATTGTAAATATATTTACCAATGAAAGAGCCAATGTTTCCAAAGTCTATAAGGTTGGCAGTTAGATAGACATGAGCAGAGCAAAGATGATGGGCCAGGTACAGAAGGTTACCAGGTTACCTAGCAATGGGCAAAACTGGGAAAACAAGGAGCTCACCATCAGGGTAACCTTAACCTTTCCTTCTTTAGCATATTACTGGTCATGCACTTTAGACCCCCTGATCTTTCATATTGCTGGTCATGTGGCTTGGACCCTCTTTGGACTTTTTCTTCCCTGGCATGTCACTAGTCATGTGGTAGACACTCTTGGAGGAGGAATGTGGACCTGAAGAGTGGCCTCATGCAACTCCCATGCAGGCCTTTGTACAACCACTCCCTTAAGGGTTAACCCTTAGGGAATAACATCTAGGCTTCACTAGTGTTTTCAGTTCTAGGTCCAGGCTGGAGACCTCAACCCTGAAAGGACACATCTGGAAAGCTGATAAATATTTTATTGGGATCCCCTCCGAAAACTCCAGATAAAAACCCTCAAGACTGAGCATCTAGTGGTGCTCTCTCCATGGAGCAGGCCCATGCCGTTC
The DNA here is from genome assembly GCA_004026545.1 of Mormoops blainvillei. NCBI lineage: Eukaryota > Metazoa > Chordata > Mammalia > Chiroptera > Mormoopidae > Mormoops > Mormoops blainvillei. The sequence goes on along the minus strand of PVJD01003514.1, from coordinate 14,208 downwards.
CCCTCCCCACCAAGCACATTTTCCTTGCCTCTCTTTCTCCTAAGCTCCATCGGCTCTTCTTTCGCCTCTGTAACTTGTTTCCTGAGCCATTTCTTCTACAGCTCAATTTTTTTTGCCTCTGTGACTTTGTAAATAAACTTTCTTTTATAGTTTGAGTCTTGGCTCTGAATTCTTTCTTAGCCAGAACTCAAGTGCTGAGGTTCAGTCCAAGTCCACTGGTCTAACACCCGGTGCCGTTGTGCTGCCAACAAATCTAAAGAATGCTGATTACTCACTTTTTAGTTGTCATTAGAAGTTAAGGTTTCTAAGGGTTAAGAATTCTATAAAATGAAAAGAAATTATGTTTTTGGTAATAGGAGCTTTCAGGTATGGAGGTATATTTTAAGGGAATTAAAAGAAAATAATTTGTCCTAAAGTCGGTTATTTCTGAATAAGCAAGAAGAGGCAATCTAAGAGGGATGAAGAATGTTGTGGAAGGTTTGTGGAAAAGGAATCCTGAGACAGGAAATTTTATATGTGGTTAAGCTGAATAAGATTGGAATAAATTTAAGTAAATGAATTTAAACATCAAAAGTAAGCTAATACAGAATTAGAGTTTAGTTCTTTTTATTGCTCTGTTAAAATGACAAAGTTTTTCCTGTATTTGTTGTTCCACTCCAGATAAGACATTATGAAACATTTTCTGCCTAGAAAACAAAGATTCTATGTTTTATTAAAACAGCTCTGTGTTTGATGTTGTCTTAATCAGGTCCTTAATTACCTAAGAAAGCAATCTTCTCAATTCTAAGAACTAAAGTTTTGCCAACAATAGGTAACGTATATTCGTCTCTGATATCTTTTATTATCACTCTGGATAAGTGAATAATTTAATATTGTTTCACGGTGATACAGAACCTTTCTTCGCTAAGTATATTTGACAAACTTCCTAGGGTTTAAGTTTTAAAAGTAGACTTTTTCTTAACATGGAAATTGTTTTGGGTTATTTTAAGGGGCCCCTGGAATACCTCAAAGATTTGTTCTCTCCTTTTAAAAGAGAAATTTTAAACTAATTAGGCCCACCTGATATAAGTAAATATGACCAATGTTTTAAACTTCTTCCTACTGCACATGTCCTCTGAAAGTCTCTGGCAGGGATTGAGCAATCTCACTTGGAAACCCTCTTAGTGCCTTGGATTTACTTCATTTGTTCAGGAAACAAATTTATTTTGGGCAGCTAAATAACCTCTTACAATGTCTTACACCATTATTCTTTTCTTTTAATTTTATTATGGACAATTTTATGGAAAAGTAGAAAGAATAGTATAATGAATCCCCATTTCTCCATCACCCCACATTTGCTTCATCCATATCCCCAACTGCCTCCCACCTCCTACAGGATATTTTTTAAGATTTTATTTATTTATGTATTTATTTTTAGAGAGAGGGAAAGGGTGGGAAAAAACAGGGAGAGAACATCGATGTAAGAGAGAAATATTGATCCATTGCCTCTTGCACGTGCCCCAGCTGGGGACCAAACTGAAAGCCCAGGCACATACATGCCCTGACCGGGAATTGAACTGGCAACCTTTTGCTCTGCAGGTCACCCAATCAACTGAGCTACACTGGTCAGGGCCTACAGGATTATTTTAAAGCAAAACTCAGATACCACATAATTAATTTACCCTCTTCAACCACTATTCTGAGCTTTAAATCCCCTCATTACAGCGTTTGAGGAGTTCTGTCCATTGTAAAACAAAGCAAGATACTTTGTACGTAGAAAGTATACAATTGACCCTGGCTAGTGCAGCTCTGGATTGAGCACCAACCTATGTCAGGTTCGATTCCAAGTCAGGGCACATACCTGGGCCGTAGGCCAGGTCCCCAACTCGGGGTGTGCCAGAGGCAACCAGTTGATGTATCCCTCCCACACTGATGTTTCTCTCCCTCTCTGTCTCCTTCCCTTCCCCTCTCTCTCTCCTTCCCTTCCCCTCTCTCTAAAAGTAAATAAATAAAATCATTTTTAAAAGTACACAATTGACATTTGCTGAATAGAGTCTCCCCAGCTCAGAATTTTTATTCTAGTAAGAGAGATAAGGCAAGGACCCCCTCCAGTGCTTACCAAACTTTAATTTAAAATCACCTGGGGAGCTAATTAATTTAATTTAAAATTCAGATGCTGCTTCTGTAGATGAAAGGGGAATTCTGCAGTCCTATCAGTGCTACGGGTCTGTGGCTCTCACGTTGGATAGCCAGGCCCTAAACCCTAATGCAAAGGAGAAAACGACAAGGTGCTGAGGGCTTAAAAATTAACTTTTGAATAGCTTACCACAGCTGCTCAAATTAATTTTTAAAATATTCCAGAGTGAGAGTAACATTGAATTCAGCACTAAGGGATCCACAAATGAAATTTTACAAACTCAGGGAAAAGAGGGCATCATCCAGGAACTATCAGTTCTAGGAAAATTATATGACAGAGTGACAGTGCCCAGCCAGCTCACGGTGACTCCTTTTTCTGAAAATCTGACCCTCCTGGGTTGGGTCCTCTGTAGTCACTTTTGTACTGCTTGACTCCACCAGCCAACCACAGCTGTTTAGACCAGAGGCGAACATCTGACCCAAGCTAGCCCAGTCAGATGGTCTCTCCTGAGAATTTGGATTTGTGATTCAAGACAGTCAGTCAGTCCCTGGGTGTGGCTGTAATTGAAATTATGTAAACGCTCCATCTTCTGCCAATACACAGAGAAGCAAAGAAGCTGAGAGAATGGAACAGGGAAATGGAGCTAGAAGGAAAGAGAGTGCACTGCCTGTGATTCTGAGGCTTCCTGGCCCCATTTGCGTCCCTTCTGAGGCCTAAAACCATTTCTGCCCTTGGATTCTGTGCCTCAGAGCCCAATCTCCTTATACTGAAGCCTTCCAGGTGTTGCTTCACCGAGTTTCAGATCTTTGCAGTCAAAGAGAAAGACAGACAGACACAAGCGGGAGTGAGTCAGAGAGGAGGAAGGACCAGGGCTGCCGGGCTAGGAATGCAGGTCAGTGTGGGTCCAGATGGCAGGAGGATAGGGGAGCAGCCATTCCTGACAGGAACTAAGCTTCGAGAACCAGAAAAGAAACTCCCTCCCTGCTGTCAGGGTGGGTTAAACACTGACTCTGGCTTCCTTTGAGGCTACCAAGTTCATGCTTGCCTACCTGCTTGCCAGTCCTCACCTGAGAATTCCCCTTAGTCTTCATGTTGTATTAGGATTGGCCACATCAGAACACACCTTGTTCCCAATAATCTCATGGACCACAGTGTCCCTACTTTATTGCCACCTGACACTGTTTCCTGCTTCTCCCAAGCATCTAGGAAGAGCTGCTGCCAGCTAGTTGTTACTTTGCCCATCCTCTTAATTAGTGTGTCACTCTGTGAGTCACATCCTGTGAGGTGTGAGAAGAATGACCAGCAGGTGGGTCCTAAAGTCCATGGCAATGATTTGTGCCCAGATCTTTGGTTACAGATAGGATAATCAGCTTATCTCTGTTTGCCCAGGACCACACCAGTTTTAAAACTGAAAGTCCCAATTCCCGGTAATCCTCTCAGTTCTGAATAAACTGGGAAGGTTAGTCACCCTAATTATAGACCCCCGCAGGTTCTCAATGGAAACCTGCCTTAGTGTTGTGCCTTGAAGATGTCATTCCAGGTCTGGGGACTCCAAGTATCCAAACCCTCCTAAGGATTCCAACATAACTGGAATTTCTAAAACCAAGACATCCCTCCTAGGCCTGTAAGCAAATATGGCAGAGTCAAATTAAAAGCACAGATTCTGAAGCCTTCCATTCGCCAACTGGGTGACCTTAAGTGAGTGATCCAACCTTTCCATGCCTCACCAGGAAAGTGGAACCTATATTAATGCAGCTGTCTTATGGCGTTGTGAGAAAAGTGAGAATAGTGCCGGACTATATAAAAGTCAACGATTATGTTCACGCCGTTACCCTAAGCCAGTCATTGCATCTTCTCACCAGTGGGGTGTCCTCTCCGCTGGGCATACTTCAGTGTCCCAGTGTGGCACAGAGCCTGGCACAGGGCAGTGGGAGGACCCAGGCTGTCTGGCAGAGGCTTCGCCTGGTCCTCCTCTCCCTGGGCTCAAAGCAGGGCTTAGTTTCACTCATTTCTGGGTAGAGTCCCTCAAAGAGAAAGTTCGTGGAGCCCATTAGAAGGACCTAGCAAAAAGGAGCTGGCAAAAACCTCAGTGGCTTAGCCAGCCCTCTGGTATGGACAGAGGACCCCTATGTCTCTGGTCCCCTGCCATGTGGTCAGCCCAGTCCCTTGACCTGCTTTCTCAGCTGTCATGCTCTCACACCTGTCAGCCAGAAGTGAGAGTTTCCACACCAGGAGATATGTCTCCTGAGAACTCTGCAAACAAACAAATAAAGAATGCCAGAGGACACTTTGTGTGTGCGTGGTGGGGAAAGCTGTGAAGGCCCTGCAGCCAATCACCCCCTGATCATTGACGGTGGGTGGTGAGGTCTGTCTGCCCACAAAGGCACCCTGGCCCATGTGGATTTCTTCCTCACTGTTCACTGTAGGAAGTGTATGTACCAACACAGGCTTTGCGTGTCACAATGAAAGTGAATCCCAAAGCCTCGGTGTTGGGTTTCAGGCCCTCTAAGGAGAAAACCCCAGGAGTGCATGGAGGTCTCACCACCTCCCCTAGGGCCAGCTACACCAGCTCTCAAAAGCTTCTTGTGACTGTCCCTTTCTCTTGTCTTTCCCCACTCTGATAAATGTCCAGGGATTACCCTTCTGTGTTTATTGGATGAGCAATTTGTGTCTGTCTGAAAAGCTACGTCTGAATAATATTTGGCACAAGCTGAAGAAATGTGATCTGCTGCCTTCCCCTCAGCCAGCTCTCTGGAGCCAGCCCGTCTCCTGCCAACAGGGCTATACAGCTCTGCAGCTGGGCCTGCAGCCTAAACATGTTTGTGGGGTAGGAGAGGGGGTGGGGAAAAAGGGGAAGGTGTTTGCTGTGGGCCAGAAACTCAGAGGGAGAGAGGGGTGCAACAGCCTTAGTGAATCTGCCAATAGTTCTGGAGCTCCTATAATAATTTCGGGACATCACAGAAACCCACAGTGGTCACCCAGACTGGGGACAGGAAAATCAGGGCCCCCTGCAGCAAAGGAGCCCAGGTGGTTACCTGGGCCCAGAGTCCCAGGTGTAAACTCAGCAAAGGAGATTCAGGGGAGTCCAGTGGGTATCTGAGGGCCCCAGGTATGGTGAGGGACAGGAGGGGGTAGGTAATTGGCACTGGGTTTTCATGTTTGTGTGGGGTATGGTCTAGGTGGTAAGATGTACTGAGGCTGTTTAAATGTTTCCTGGCTCTGTCTATGTAAGTCCCTGGCCTGGGGAGGACACAGCTTGCAGTTGTGGCAATCAGGTGACTCAGTTATCTGGTGCTGAGGAGCATGGAGGGGAAGGGAATTTGGTGAGTGTGAGCGTGTCAACAACCTCTACCCCCTACCCCGGAGGCCCTCTGTGGTGCCCACTCAGCACTCCCCTGCTTTTCTCTCATGGCCCAGCTCACTTGTCTCCCATTACTCAGGTCTCAGACTTTCCTCCATCTCTATCCTACTCTCCCCAAGCTAGTGATTGGATTGAAGGCAGGACATCATCCCTGTATCCCAGACAGCAAACACAGAACTGACCACTGAAGAAGCATCAGTAATAGCTTAATGAGCAAAAGAATGAAAGAAAGAGGCTGGGGGCTCAGACCTCAGTGGTCACAAATGCACAAGAAGATAGCAAGTAACAGGTCAGACAGAGGTAACAACACAGGAAATGGACTCAGGAGTGGCAATATGGCCACAAGGACACCATCCTCTGAATCTGCACTGGGCAGAGACACATGTAGGGAAAGCCAGCTCCTTAGGACGGGGCCCTTGAGATGCTTTAGTAGCTGTATACACATCCTGCTGAATGGCAGTGGTGTTCCACGTGGCTCCGTCTGTTCAGATAATGTTTTGAATCCCTACCTTGTCCCATGCTCCATAGGATGGTATATCTGTGCCTTCAAATGGAATTTTTTTTTAAAAAGTGTGTCCACAAAAAGAAAGGAGCAATCTGTGCTCTAAACAGAGGCTTAGAGAGAAGGTTATTAAAGTTCAGATAAAAAAAAGGGGGGTTAATTTCAGCTGGAAGTACAAGGAAGTCTTCACAGGGATGGGAAATGGGAGCGATATTAGACTGAGGCCTGGGACAAAGTCTGCAAATGCATCCCGAGTGCACTGTTTCCCCTCACAATTTCGTGTCCATGGCAGATTTTGTTACCTGATCTCTTCCCTCTTTCACTGAGCCCAGGTGTGTCCACAGAATCCTTCCCTACATAGCAACACAGCCAGAAGATCAGAGCAGGCACACGAGAGGTAACACACCTTTGCCACATCTTGTGTACAACTGACACATGCAGGGACTGGTCACAAAAGGAACAGGGTGAGGAGAGGCACAGTGGTGTGAAAACACTGAAGGCTTATGACAAAAGTGAGTAGGCCGGTTAGATTTTTGCATAAGGCTAACGAATGCAGAGCCGTGGATGGTATAGCTGAGAAAGAAGGCTGAGGCAATATCTGGATTAGGATCTTGCCAGGCTGAGGAATGTGTGCTGAAGCCTGCGGAGGAAGAAGCCGCTGAGCTGTGTTCAGGAAGGCACTCTGGCAGCAGTGGGCAGCGTGGCCCTGGGGTGGGGAGAAGCTGGCGGCGGGTAGACCAGCCAGACGACAGTCCCAGACAGCCAGTGACAGAGCCTCCTCTGAGCTGCTTCAGCCCTTGGTAATAGCATCTGTTCAACACTCATCCCACTGTCTCTCTTGAAGTTGTCTCTTGACAGCCTGATGGTCCCACAAAGCCTGTGGGTTCCTTGACAGCAGTAACTGTTTGCAGCCTCTCTGGGGCCCCAGGCCTGACGTGGTTCTTGGCAGCTGCTCATTATATATTTGTGAAGTTACTGAATAGGGCAGTGAAAAAAGGACAAGGGGCATACATAGAAGGGCACATTCTTCTAGGATAACATCCTGTTTAGCCAGTGCAGTTCCTAAGGACCGGGCATTGGCGCGGCTGTCTTTTGGTGTGTGCAGAGAAGTAGAGGCGTGTGCAGGCAGTGCAGGCGGGGAAGGAACCCCAAGAAGCTGGGAATTGCCTTGATTCTATGTGTGTGTGTGTATTAGAAAGGGGCCTACAAGAGTTCTTGTCCCTTAGGACAGAGATGGACAGCCCTGGCTGGTGTGGCTCAGTGGACTGAACGCAGGCCTGAGAACTGAAAGGTCACAAGTTTGATTCCCAGTCAGGGCACATGCTTGGGTTGCTGGCCAGCTCCCCAGGTTCCCAGCTGTGGGGGTGCGAGAGGCAACCGAACGATGTTTCTCTCCCTCTTTTTCTCCCCTCTTCCCCTCTCTCTAAAAATAAATAAATAAAACTTAAAAAGAGCCCTGGCTGGTGTGGCAGAGTGGATTGAGTGCCAGCCTGTGAACCAAAAGGTTGCCAGTTCGAGTCCCATTTAGGGCACATGCCTGGGTTGCAGGCCAGGTCCCTGTTTGGGGATGTGTAAGAGGCAACTGATCGATGTATCTCTTGCACATTGATGTTTCTTTCCTTCTGTTTCTCCCTGTGTTCCCCTCTCTCTAGAAATAAATTTTTTAAATCTTAAAAAGAGAGAGAGAGATGGACAGACAGGAGACCTCACAATAGGTACTGTCCTAAGGTACCTTAGGTGATGTATTAAAACTCTCTTTGGCTGCAAGTGAGCTTAGGGAAAATGGAACCAAGAGTTCTAACAATGGTAGGCTCTTTCTATCTCTAAGGTCTGCTTCTCTTCACAGGCTGGAAACACGGCTGCTAGCTGTCTGGATTGCACATGAGAGAGACACTACAGGTTTCTTCTCTTATTTCCCAATTTCAGAGATTACAGTAAAGGACACTGATTGGCCCTGCTGCATTAGAAGCCTGCCCCTGGCATAAGACTAAATGCAGTGCCTATGGAAGCAGAGTCACATAAGAGGGAAAATCTTCCCTCAAAACTTCACAGTTGAAGTGGAAAAGGAGTAGTTCTCAGAGGCAGAGACTGAAATAATAATCCAGACTGAGTCCTTTGCATAAATTCCTCACAACAACCCCAGTCGGTGTTACTACTGTGAACATTGTTACACTCGGGAGACCAAGGCACAGAGGGGTAATTACCATAAGTCACATAGCTAGTAAATGGCAGAGATGGAGCTGGGATTTAAACCCATTCACTCTAGCTCCAGATCGTACATCTTCCTATTTTGTTATATTTCCTATTCACTGCAGAAGGAAAGAAAGCAAAGTGCGGGGTTGCAAGGAAGGAGCCTAGACAACTTCTCCTGGGAAGATCCAAGGGCTAAGGAGCCGGCGGGAAGTGACTGGTCTAATGTGTGAAGCTGGACTAAGAAATGCCACCACCCATTTTAACCTCACTGGAGAGATCTGAAGAGGAACATGTCATTTTGATTTCTTTTTCCTTCTATCTTTATTGACTTAAAGTAGAATTTGATGCAGCCAAGAAAAGCAAATGGAAGAACAGTAAGGTCCCATATTCACCTATTAAAAATTAAAGCAGCAGTATAATAGCTATGCTGGCAATGGTGGGGAGAAGGTTTACTTCTGAATGGCTGGTGACAGAATACAGTGGTCCAGCCAGTAAAAACAAGAGCCATAAAGGATGTCAAGAGCTATAAAAGCCATCTTTAACTTTGATCTAGTCATCTTAGTCTTCATTTACTTTTTTTTTTTTTTTGTGATTTTATTTATTTTATTTTTAGACAGAGGGGAAGGTAGGGAGAAAGAGAGGGAGTGAAACATCAATGTGTGGCTGCCTCTCACGCGCCCTCTACTGGGGACCTGGCCTGCAACCCAGGCATGTGCCCTCACTGGGAATTGAAGCAGTGACACTTTGGTTCGCAGGCCGGCACTCAGTCCACTGAACCACACCAGCCGGAAGCATCTTACTCTTTAGAAACAGCTCATTGAATCACAGAATAAAGCCCAGCTAGTGCCATGTGCAAGAGATACACCTAAAATTGTGTTCCTCAGAATGATCGAAGATAAAAGAGTAGAAAGAAATAGAAAACAAAAACAAATGCAAGCACAAATAACAAGAAAACAAGTGTTATAGTATTAATATAAGATATGCCTGAATTTACAGAAAATCAGAAAACAAAACACAGGAGAAAATATTATAATGATAAAGGCTGAGAGCACATGAAGATCTGTCATAAATATTTATGCACAAAATAACATAGCATCAGGATACATAAAGTAAAAACAGTAAGAACTGGAAAAATTGACAGAAATACAGAATGGTAGAAAACTTTAATTTACCTCTCTTAGCCCATGACTGATCAGAAAACCATACAATAAATAAGGATATAGAGGACTTGATTTGTTAAATTGGCAATTTAGGTCAAATTAAAAGATATCAAACTTCATACCTTGAAAACCTACAATACACTCATTATTAGCAAATGGCCATATGTAAGGCCACAAAAAAAAAAGCAAGGAAACAAATAAAAATCTCAATACAGTCCAAACATAGAATGAATACAGATAACATTCTGTAATCACAATGCAGTAAAGCTAGGAAATAGTAACAAAACCAGACAATGAAAAGCAATAGGAAGGTTGAAAATTAAACAAAGAAAAACAAAAAAACTACAGCTAAGTGGAATACTATTCAGCCTTAAAAAGGTAAGAAACTTTGATAGATGCTACAAGTGAATGAACTTTAATGAAGACATTATTCTAAGTGAAATAAGCCAGTTACAAAAAGGCAAATACTATAAGATTCAACTTACATGAGATATCTAGAGTAGTCAAATTAATAGAGACGGCAAGTGAAATCATCATTTCCAGGGGTTGGGAAAAGTGGGAAAAGGGAGCTGCTGTTTAACAGGTATAGAGTTTAGCTTTGCAAGAAGAAAATATTCATCTTGTGTATTGCACAAAAATATGAACACATGTATACTAAACACTACTAAACTGTACAGGTGAAAACGGTTGAGATGATAAACTCTGTGTTATGTATATTTTGAGAAGGTTTCTCTCATTTAAGTCTTAAAGTGTAAAATATATATTTTTGAAATGATTGTTTCCAAGGAAATAATTTCCAAGTGTAAAAGACAAGAGCATTATCAGACAGGCACCAGCCTGGAACAGGTCTGCCTCAGGTCAGCCTGTGGAGCGTGGGTTCTTGACTTTGTGTAGGAAAGATTTCGCAACACGTGTCCAGTTGATTTTGGAAGTATGTTTATTAAGGTTGGGGAGTGTGAAACAAAGAAAAGACAGGGCAGAGGAAGTAACAGGAGAGAGCCTAGGTGATGTACTGCTTTGGCTCCCTAGAACATTTATAGGAAAGGAGTGAGCCAAGGTGGGGCTGCTTTTAGCTCACCAGGAAGTCAGAGAAAAGGGGGGTGCTGGAGACAGGATCCGAGGATAAGCCCAACTCGTACTGCCACTGCCCACTGCTCTCCGTCAGCAAGTCTCCTTAGGACCCTTGTTTTAGGAGGAAATAGAAAGTTCATGCCCGAGGAGGCGCAGGGGAGTGCTCCAGAGTAAGCCCACACTGCATCTATGTCCTGAGGGCTTTTTCTGTGGGTGCGAATCTTAGGGGAGGGTTTCAGCAGAATATTCATCTGTTTTCCAAGTGCATTTTTAATACACTGGTGTGTCAAAATGAGTGCAAAGTGGGTTTGGGAATATTGGTCTGCTAAACTGTTCTACTTTAATCTTGCATCTATCTGGCTTTTATTTGGGTTTTGTTATTTGTTCCTGCCTTCAACTGTCCTTGGGTTTAGCTGGCACAAATGACATTAATTGGGTCTCTTCTCTATCTCCCAGACCAGGGAGATTTAAGCTCTGTATTCTTTGGTTAGGGAGGAGAGGTATAAACCATTCACTCTCAAGTGTCCTTGGTTAGGGGAGATAATTTCTTTTGATTCACCAGCAGACTGTCAGTTGCTCAAACTGTTTGGCCTTGTGTAATTTCCTTATATCAGTTTCCCCATTCCACTTGCCAGGAATTTTCTTAGCTTCTTACCATCCTGCATGCGAAAGATTTATTGGGATGATTGCTTAGGAAGTTATGCAGTATCTAATCACTGGGGTGTACCCTGAAAGAAAATCAAAAGGGCTTTTTACCAGATAATCTCTAAGAAGCTTCTCAGTATCAACTTAATGTGAATCAAAGCCTAATTTTGCCACCTTGAAGTGTCATAAAGTCTTTAAAGCCTGGTTTTATGTATGGAGCATATTATTTAGCACAGCTGCAATGCATTTGCACACTAAGATCTAGTGGATAAGACATGGACTTTGGGTTCAACCCTCATAAATTTTATTCCTGGCCCTGCTCCTTATCACCTGTGACCTTAGGTAAATTGCTTAAACTTCCTGAGCATTACTTTCTTTTCTATAAAATTTAAATAACACTAGAAACTATTTCACAGCCTGAGATAATTCAAAGAGAAAGTCTTGACTAATAGTAAATGATCTATAAATTGTAGCTCTGTTTATTAAAAAAAAAAAAAAGTCATGTGTAACTGAGTGTGCCCAGTTCAAATTCTTGCTGTTCAAGTCAACTGTAATGGCATAGTCCCTAGAGGTGAAGAAAGGTGTAAGCTTCCAAATTGAGACAGTCCACTGAGCCCCAAGAAGAATAAACAACAAAAAATACCTACACCTAGATTAATTATGATGAACTTTCAGAACACAGAGCATAAAGGAAATACCATGCAATATTTTTCATCTTCTTACATTTATAAGTGCATTCTTCTAGGAAGAAGTTCTAAAACAAGTCTTCAGTCCTTAAAAGAATGACCAAAAAGGAAGTCTAAGAATCACTGCCCTCTATGAAGAAAACTCCAAACAGGGGGCTTGGTGAGAGGCGTCTCAAACCCACGTTAAGACAGAAAGACACAGGGACGATGCCATGTGAAAACATATGCAGAGACTGGAATAGCACGAGCCAAGGAATGCCACGATTGCCAACCATCATGGGAAAGTAGGAGAGAGGCAGGGAAGAGATTCTCCCTCAGAAGGCACCCACCCTGCCGACACCTTGATTTCAGACTTCTAGCCTCCAGAACTTGAGAGAATAAATTTCTATTGGTTTAAGCCACTCTGCTTGTGATACGTTGTTATGGCAAAACGAGGAAATGAATACACTCTCCTAAGTGGAACTTTATTTTACATCAGGTATGAATTCCTGATTTTTAGCATGAATCAGTTGGGGGTCCCAGCTTAAGTCCTATAGGGCCAGGACTAGGACGAGGCATGTAAGGTACCCAAAATTTCAGGAGGCAGTCACTCTGTGGTCCCTGGAAGTGCTGATCCTGGGAGTGAGTGCCTCCTTTAAGAACCACGCACCTGTGGCTGTGCTGGTGAGTGTGGCAGTAGTCCTTCTTGAATCCTTTATCTAAAATATTTGCATGGTTTTAGATAATCGGCTGATTATAAAGTGTAGTTTCCAGCCACTTTAACCCAGGGCAAAGAAAACATATTTCTCACCATCTCAGATTAATTTCACTTTACTTAAGGTGGAGGCTGAGGGGTAGCAGAATATATCAGCCCAAAATTTGACCCGCAGGAGTTTAAGACAGGCCACCCCAAAATATGCCACTTTGGTATACTGTTTATTTTGAGCTGAAGACACTTGAAAAACAGCAAATGCAGGGAGAGGCCTTCTCTGAACTCTCTTTATCTCCCTAAAGACAGATCCTCCAAAAAGAACCCAATTGTCATAGATCCTCTCCCATGGAGTTTATCAACTGGGGAAGATTGACTTATCATGGGAGAGACTAGAGATCATACCCAGACAAACTTTGTCACAAACTATCTATCTCCTATCTATTCTTCTAAAGGTCCATTTATCTTTCCTAAAAATTATTTTCTCTCCCCTAAGCAGCCTGTATCACCTTCCCTTTTCCCTATTAAGATGGTATTTAATCTTGAATTCTAAGCCACTTCTCTGGGTATCTCCCATCTATACATAAGGTCTACACGCTAATAAACTTGTTTGTTGTATCTGTGTTTTATAACAGAGATCTCAGCCAAGAACGCAGAAGGGTAGAGGGGAAATTGTTTTCCCTCTTCTAGAAGGCTTACAGACTTAGGTTCTCTCTTTCCCACTTGCCTCATTCACCCCATCTACCAGTTAATCACTGCTCTATCTGTGGTGCTGGGGATTAAGAATTGAAGAAGACACCAAAGGTGGTAGGGGGAGGCAGATTCATTAAAGAGAAAAAGAAAGCTTTGCTCGACTCCCACCCTCTTGGTATGACCGACCCCGAACACTCCCACCCCCACACGAGCACAAACCCTGGCTGTCCTGGTGTTTCTCACACTGCCCTACGTTTTTCCTCCTATAGCATCATTGTCTTCTAACTTGTTTTATTTTACTTAGGTCTTTTGTTTAATGGCTCACTACTCACTGTAACCTTTTCGTTTCCATGAAAACGGGGATCTTGTATCCCAAAGACCTTGTGCCTAGTATGAGTTGACAATGAAGTGAATGAATTGATCAATTAATCTATCTTCAGAAGGGCCCATACACAAAGTTGGCCCTTGGCTAACATCTGGGGACTCGGATTTCAGGTGTATTCCCATTGTTTCCTAACCTCACCGGTAGTGGTGATTGATGTATCTAGGTTGTGCAAACAATGTGGTTTATGCTACATGCTTGTTTTTCTTCTGGGAGCCTGAAATTTGGGTATGGGCTAAGCAGGGGATGACTACAGTCAATCTCCGGTAAACGTCCAGGGCCACGGTTTGTCATGACCTTTCCTGACAAACAACATTTTACTTGCGCTGTGACAATCTGATGCTGGAAGAATTAAGTATGTTTTGTGTGACTCCATGGGGACAGGACTCTTTGAAATTTGTAGCCATTTTCTCCACTCTTTGTCCCTTGTGCCTTTTCCCTTTGCTAATTTTGCTTTGTGTCCTTTTGCTATAATAAATCTTAGCCATGAGTATGACTATTAAAAAAATTAAGAATTAAAATAAATAAAAAGAAAGGAAAGAAAAATTAATTAGCAGAAAGTATGGTAAGTGCTGTAAGAGAGATACTTTCGAGGGCCTGTGAGAGCTCAGTAGAGTGGCACATCACCCATACCAAGGAGATGGGGTAAGAAGATGGCAACTGACTCCTTCTACACAGCCTCTTTAAGAATGAATAATTGTTCATTAGTCA